>JASANA010002694.1:0-21966 GCA_030248095.1 Ptycholaimellus sp. GST1_10
GCATTTTGCTTTTGGGCGTGCATATAAAGAGACACTGAACTAAGTGTCAAAAACAAAATGCAATGCAACACGTTTTCGTCAATATGTTTCCCAAAAGATTCAAAGTGATTCTACGTAAGTCTCGCCAAGCCCAGCGGGGTAGGCAATACCTTTCATTGCTTCTTCGTTTTTTCACGTGCGCTAGCATTGTTTCCGTTGGTTTCTATGTGTCAATTGTTCAATCAGAGAAAGAGCGAGAAACATTTGGTATGCCGATGGTACCAGATATATACATTGGTTGCGTTGCGTTTGGGCTATTTAAACAACGTTTTATAGCCATGCAATTGTATTTCAAAGTGGTTTTCTTGGAATGCGCCATCGAAGGAGGGAGGCGAAAGAAAATGCAAACAAGGCAGCAAGAAGATTGGGAAGAAAGCGCCAGCCAAGACATGAAATAAAACACCTGTGGCCCTTTTGTATCTTTTAGGGCGTTTTAAGAGAGCTTTATTGAGAGGTTCAAAAGTTGGTTGCCCAAAAATTTTGACCCCCCTTTTTTATATATTTTTTTCGAAACTAGACATAATTCTAAGACTTTTGGTGGCCTGTGAGAGCGCTAAACTCAAAATTCGACTTTTAGCAAAATTTTGAAAAATTTTGAAGTTTGAAAAATGGCCAAATATTTGATTGTCCATAGCTCATTTGGTTTCTAACCAATTTTGATGATTTGACCACCAATCGAACCATCTTGACAAGTAGAACATTGCGTTTTTTGACGAACTTTCTATGATCAAGTGTAGATGAGCTATTCGTAAAAACCTGATTTTTGCGTGGCTGCAGGCCGCCTGCCGCGGAGGGCAGGGCAGTCAGAGCTCCAGAGGCTGTAGCGCCCGTGCCCGGAGGCCGGAGGAGCTCTGGCGCCGTGCCCAAAGGGGCGGGGGGCCAAGGCCCGCTTATACAGTTACCCCATTTTTCGTCCGTCTGTCCGCATTTATATATATATATATATATATATATATATATATATATATATATATATATATATATATATATACAGTGTTGCCGTTTTTTTATGCCATAATGTGTACATTACAGAATCTTATACAATCCATATAATGTATAGTATTGTATAATTGGCTGATTGTAATGTGAATGTATGTATAATTTTTGAGAGGCCAAAATATGCCTTAATTATGCCATAACTGGGCCTGTTATGGCATAACTGGGTTTGATATGGGCTAGTTATGGGATATCTATGCTCCAGTTTGCATTGTGGGATTTTGCCATGCAACCAATGCATAGATTGCAGAGGTGCAGCAAAGGCTCCAGCTTCTCTGTGCTGTTCGCCATGCAACCAATGCATAGATTGCAGAGGTGCAGCAAAGGCTTCAGCTTCTCTGTGCTGTTCGCCATGCAACCAATGCATAGATTGCAGAGGTGCAGCAAAGGCTCCAGCTTCTCTGTGCTGTTCGCCATGCAACCAATGCATAGATTGCAGAGGTGCAGCAAAGGCTCCAGCTTCTCTGTGCTGTTCGCCATGCAACCAATGCATAGATTGCAGAGGTGCAGCAAAGGCTCCAGCTTACTCTGTGCTGTTCGCCATGCAACCAATGCATAGTTTGCAGAGGTGCAGCAAAGGCTCCAGCTTCTCTGTGCTGTTCGCCAAGCAACCAATGCATAGATTGCAGAGGTGCAGCAAAGGCTCCAGCTTCTCTGTGCTGTTGGCGTTACGCCGATTTGACGTTACGCCATTTCGGCGTTACGCCGTTTAGGCGTTACGCCATTTCGGCGTTACGCCGCATAGATTGCAGAGGTGCAGCAAAGGCTTCAGCTTCTCTGTGCTGTTCGCCATGCAACCAATGCATAGATTGCAAAGGTGCAGCAAAGGCTCCAGCTTCTCTGTGCTGTTCGCCATGCAACCAATGCATAGATTGCAGAGGTGCAGCAAAGGCTCCAGCTTCTCTGTGCTGTTCGCCATGCAACCAATGCATAGATTGCAGAGGTGCAGCAAAGGCTCCAGCTTCTCTGTGCTTTTCGCCGCCCATGCGCAGAGGTGCAGCAAAGGCTCCAGCTTCTCTGTGCTGTTCGCCATGCAACCAATGCATAGATTGCAGAGGTGCAGCAAAGGCTCCAGCTTCTCTGTGCTGTTCGCCATGCAACCAATGCATAGATTGCAGAGGTGCAGCAAAGGCTCCAGCTTCTCTGTGCTGTTGGCGTTACGCCGATTCGGCGTTATGCCGATTCAGCGTTACGCCATTTCGGCGTTACGCCATTTCGGCGTTATGCCGTTTAGGTGTTACGCCATTTCGGCGTTACGCCACATAGATTGCAGAGGTGCAGCAAAGGCTTCAGCTTCTCTGTGCTGTTCGCCATGCAACCAATGCATAGATTGCAAAGGTGCAGCAAAGGCTCCAGCTTCTCTGTGCTGTTCGCCATGCAACCAATGCATAGATTGCAGAGGTGCAGCAAAGGCTCTAGCTTCTCTGTGCTGTTCGCCATGAAACCAATGCATAGATTGCAGAGGTGCAGCAAAGGCTCCAGCTTCTCTGTGCTGTTCGCCATGCAACCAATGCATAGATTGCAGAGGTGCAGCAAAGGCTCCAGCTTCTCTGTGCTGTTGGCGTTACGCCGATTCGGCGTTATGCCGATTCAGCGTTACGCCATTTCGGCATTACGCTGTTTAGGCGTTACGCCATTTCGGCGTTACGCCACATAGATTGCAGAGGTGCAGCAAAGGCTTCAGCTTCTCTGTGCTGTTCGCCATGCAACCAATGCATAGATTGCAAAGGTGCAGCAAAGGCTCCAGCTTCTCTGTGCTGTTCGCCATGCAACCAATGCATAGATTGCAGAGGTGCAGCAAAGGCTCCAGCTTCTCTGTGCTGTTCGCCATGCAACCAATGCATAGATTGCAGAGGTGCAGCAAAGGCTCCAGCTTCTCTGTGCTGTTGGCGTTACGCCGATTCGGCGTTACGCCGATTCAGCGTTACGCCATTTCGGCGTTACACCGTTTAGGCGTTACGCCATTTCGGCGTTACGCCACATAGATTGCAGAGGTGCAGCAAAGGCTTCAGCTTCTCTGTGCTGTTCGCCATGCAACCAATGCATAGATTGCAAAGGTGCAGCAAAGGCTCCAGCTTCTCTGTGCTGTTCGCCATGCAACCAATGCATAGATTGCAAAGGTGCAGCAAAGGCTCCAGCTTCTCTGTGCTGTTCGCCATGCAACCAATGCATAGATTGCAGAGGTGCAGCAAAGGCTCCAGCTTCTCTGTGCTGTTCGCCATGCAACCAATGCATAGATTGCAGAGGTGCAGCAAAGGCTCCAGCTTCTCTGTGCTGTTGGCGTTACGCCGATTCGGCGTTACGCCGATTCAGCGTTACGCCATTTCGGCGTTACACCGTTTAGGCGTTACGCCATTTCGGCGTTACGCCACATAGATTGCAGAGGTGCAGCAAAGGCTTCAGCTTCTCTGTGCTGTTCGCCATGCAACCAATGCATAGATTGCAAAGGTGCAGCAAAGGCTCCAGCTTCTCTGTGCTTTCGCCATGCAACCATGCTTCCGACTCCACCTCTGTGCTGTTCGCCATGCAACCAATGCATAGATTGCAAAGGTGCAGCAAAGGCTCCAGCTTCTCTGTGCTGTTCGCCATGCAACCAATGCATAGATTGCAGAGGTGCAGCAAAGGCTCCAGCTTCTCTGTGCTGTTCGCCATGCAACCAATGCATAGATTGCAGAGGTGCAGCAAAGGCTCCAGCTTCTCTGTGCTGTTGGCGTTACGCCGATTCGGCGTTACGCCGATTCAGCGTTACGCCATTTCGGCGTTACACCGTTTAGGCGTTACGCCATTTCGGCGTTACGCCACATAGATTGCAGAGGTGCAGCAAAGGCTTCAGCTTCTCTGTGCTGTTCGCCATGCAACCAATGCATAGATTGCAAAGGTGCAGCAAAGGCTCCAGCTTCTCTGTGCTGTTCGCCATGCAACCAATGCATAGATTGCAAAGGTGCAGCAAAGGCTCCAGCTTCTCTGTGCTGTTCGCCATGCAACCAATGCATAGATTGCAGAGGTGCAGCAAAGGCTCCAGCTTCTCTGTGCTGTTCGCCATGCAACCAATGCATAGATTGCAGAGGTGCAGCAAAGGCTCCAGCTTCTCTGTGCTGTTGGCGTTACGCCGATTCGGCGTTACGCCGATTCAGCGTTACGCCATTTCGGCGTTACACCGTTTAGGCGTTACGCCATTTCGGCGTTACGCCACATAGATTGCAGAGGTGCAGCAAAGGCTTCAGCTTCTCTGTGCTGTTCGCCATGCAACCAATGCATAGATTGCAAAGGTGCAGCAAAGGCTCCAGCTTCTCTGTGCTGTTCGCCATGCAACCAATGCATAGATTGCAAAGGTGCAGCAAAGGCTCCAGCTTCTCTGTGCTGTTCGCCATGCAACCAATGCATAGATTGCAGAGGTGCAGCAAAGGCTCCAGCTTCTCTGTGCTGTTCGCCATGCAACCATCATAATCAATCAAGGCTCCGCCTCTCTTACGCCGATTCGGCGTTACGCCGATTCAGCGTTACGCCATTTCGGCGTTACACCGTTTAGGCGTTACGCCATTTCGGCGTTACGCCACATAGATTGCAGAGGTGCAGCAAAGGCTTCAGCTTCTCTGTGCTGTTCGCCATGCAACCAATGCATAGATTGCAAAGGTGCAGCAAAGGCTCCAGCTTCTCTGTGCTGTTCGCCATGCAACCAATGCATAGATTGCAGAGGTGCAGCAAAGGCTCCAGCTTCTCTGTGCTGTTGGCGTTACGCCGATTCGGCGTTACGCCGATTCAGCGTTACGCCATTTCGGCGTTACACCGTTTAGGCGTTACGCCATTTCGGCGTTACGCCACATAGATTGCAGAGGTGCAGCAAAGGCTTCAGCTTCTCTGTGCTGTTCGCCATGCAACCAATGCATAGATTGCAAAGGTGCAGCAAAGGCTCCAGCTTCTCTGTGCTGTTCGCCATGCAACCAATGCATAGATTGCAGAGGTGCAGCAAAGGCTCCAGCTTCTCTGTGCTGTTCGCCATGCAACCAATGCATAGATTGCAGAGGTGCAGCAAAGGCTCCAGCTTCTCTGTGCTTTTGGCGTTACGCCGATTCGGCGTTACGCCGATTCAGCGTTACGCCATTTCGGCGTTACACCGTTTAGGCGTTACGCCATTTCGGCGTTACGCCACATAGATTGCAGAGGTGCAGCAAAGGCTTCAGCTTCTCTGTGCTGTTCGCCATGCAACCAATGCATAGATTGCAAAGGTGCAGCAAAGGCTCCAGCTTCTCTGTGCTGTTCGCCATGCAACCAATGCATAGATTGCAAAGGTGCAGCAAAGGCTCCAGCTTCTCTGTGCTGTTCGCCATGCAACCAATGCATAGATTGCAGAGGTGCAGCAAAGGCTCCAGCTTCTCTGTGCTGTTGGCGTTACGCCGATTCGGCGTTACGCCGATTCAGCGTTACGCCATTTCGGCGTTACACCGTTTAGGCGTTACGCCATTTCGGCGTTACGCCACATAGATTGCAGAGGTGCAGCAAAGGCTTCAGCTTCTCTGTGCTGTTCGCCATGCAACCAATGCATAGATTGCAAAGGTGCAGCAAAGGCTCCAGCTTCTCTGTGCTGTTCGCCATGCAACCAATGCATAGATTGCAGAGGTGCAGCAAAGGCTCCAGCTTCTCTGTGCTGTTGGCGTTACGCCGATTCGGCGTTACGCCGATTCAGCGTTACGCCATTTCGGCGTTACACCGTTTAGGCGTTACGCCATTTCGGCGTTACGCCACATAGATTGCAGAGGTGCAGCAAAGGCTTCAGCTTCTCTGTGCTGTTCGCCATGCAACCAATGCATAGATTGCAAAGGTGCAGCAAAGGCTCCAGCTTCTCTGTGCTGTTCGCCATGCAACCAATGCATAGATTGCAGAGGTGCAGCAAAGGCTCCAGCTTCTCTGTGCTGTTCGCCATGCAACCAATGCATAGATTGCAGAGGTGCAGCAAAGGCTCCAGCTTCTCTGTGCTGTTGGCGTTACGCCGATTCGGCGTTACGCCGATTCAGCGTTACGCCATTTCGGCGTTACACCGTTTAGGCGTTACGCCATTTCGGCGTTACGCCACATAGATTGCAGAGGTGCAGCAAAGGCTTCAGCTTCTCTGTGCTGTTCGCCATGCAACCAATGCATAGATTGCAAAGGTGCAGCAAAGGCTCCAGCTTCTCTGTGCTGTTCGCCATGCAACCAATGCATAGATTGCAAAGGTGCAGCAAAGGCTCCAGCTTCTCTGTGCTGTTCGCCATGCAACCAATGCATAGATTGCAGAGGTGCAGCAAAGGCTCCAGCTTCTCTGTGCTGTTCGCCATGCAACCAATGCATAGATTGCAGAGGTGCAGCAAAGGCTCCAGCTTCTCTGTGCTGTTCGCCATGCAACCAACTCCACCCCTCTTTGGCGTTACGCCGATTCGGCGTTACGCCGATTCAGCGTTACGCCATTTCGGCGTTACACCGTTTAGGCGTTACGCCATTTCGGCGTTACGCCACATAGATTGCAGAGGTGCAGCAAAGGCTTCAGCTTCTCTGTGCTGTTCGCCATGCAACCAATGCATAGATTGCAAAGGTGCAGCAAAGGCTCCAGCTTCTCTGTGCTGTTCGCCATGCAACCAATGCATAGATTGCAAAGGTGCAGCAAAGGCTCCAGCTTCTCTGTGCTGTTCGCCATGCAACCAATGCATAGATTGCAGAGGTGCAGCAAAGGCTCCAGCTTCTCTGTGCTGTTCGCCATGCAACCAATGCATAGATTCAATGCAGCAAAGCTCCAGCTCCTCTGCCGTCGTTACGCCGATTCGGCGTTACGCCGATTCAGCGTTACGCCATTTCGGCGTTACACCGTTTTGGCGTTACGCCATTTCGGCGTTACGCCACATAGATTGCAAGGGGCAGCAAAGGCTTCAGCTTCTCTGTGCTGTTCGCCATGCAACCAATGCATAGATTGCAAGGGGCAGCAAAGGCTTCAGCTTCTCTGTGCTGTTCGCCATGCAACCAATGCATAGATTGCAAAGGTGCAGCAAAGGCTCCAGCTTCTCTGTGCTGTTCGCCATGCAACCAATGCATAGATTGCAAAGGTGCAGCAAAGGCTCCAGCTTCTCTGTGCTGTTGGCGTTACGCCGATTCGGCGTTACGCCGATTCAGCGTTACGCCATTTCGGCGTTACACCGTTTAGGCGTTACGCCATTTCGGCGTTACGCCACATAGATTGCAGAGGTGCAGCAAAGGCTTCAGCTTCTCTGTGCTGTTCGCCATGCAACCAATGCATAGATTGCAAAGGTGCAGCAAAGGCTCCAGCTTCTCTGTGCTGTTCGCCATGCAACCAATGCATAGATTGCAAAGGTGCAGCAAAGGCTCCAGCTTCTCTGTGCTGTTCGCCATGCAACCAATGCATAGATTGCAGAGGTGCAGCAAAGGCTCCAGCTTCTCTGTGCTGTTCGCCATGCAACCAATGCATAGATTGCAGAGGTGCAGCAAAGGCTCCAGCTTCTCTGTGCTGTTGGCGTTACGCCGATTCGGCGTTATGCCGATTCAGCGTTACGCCATTTCGGCGTTACACCGTTTAGGCGTTACGCCATTTCGGCGTTACGCCACATAGATTGCAGAGGTGCAGCAAAGGCTTCAGCTTCTCTGTGCTGTTCGCCATGCAACCAATGCATAGATTGCAAAGGTGCAGCAAAGGCTCCAGCTTCTCTGTGCTGTTCGCCATGCAACCAATGCATAGATTGCAAAGGTGCAGCAAAGGCTCCAGCTTCTCTGTGCTGTTCGCCATGCAACCAATGCATAGATTGCAGAGGTGCAGCAAAGGCTCCAGCTTCTCTGTGCTGTTCGCCATGCAACCAATGCATAGATTGCAGAGGTGCAGCAAAGGCTCCAGCTTCTCTGTGCTGTTGGCGTTACGCCGATTCGGCGTTACGCCGATTCAGCGTTACGCCATTTCGGCGTTACACCGTTTAGGCGTTACGCCATTTCGGCGTTACGCCACATAGATTGCAGAGGTGCAGCAAAGGCTTCAGCTTCTCTGTGCTGTTCGCCATGCAACCAATGCATAGATTGCAAAGGTGCAGCAAAGGCTCCAGCTTCTCTGTGCTGTTCGCCATGCAACCAATGCATAGATTGCAAAGGTGCAGCAAAGGCTCCAGCTTCTCTGTGCTGTTCGCCATGCAACCAATGCATAGATTGCAGAGGTGCAGCAAAGGCTCCAGCTTCTCTGTGCTGTTCGCCATGCAACCAATGCATAGATTGCAGAGGTGCAGCAAAGGCTCCAGCTTCTCTGTGCTGTTGGCGTTACGCCGATTCGGCGTTACGCCGATTCAGCGTTACGCCATTTCGGCGTTACACCGTTTAGGCGTTACGCCATTTCGGCGTTACGCCACATAGATTGCAGAGGTGCAGCAAAGGCTTCAGCTTCTCTGTGCTGTTCGCCATGCAACCAATGCATAGATTGCAAAGGTGCAGCAAAGGCTCCAGCTTCTCTGTGCTGTTCGCCATGCAACCAATGCATAGATTGCAAAGGTGCAGCAAAGGCTCCAGCTTCTCTGTGCTGTTCGCCATGCAACCAATGCATAGATTGCAGAGGTGCAGCAAAGGCTCCAGCTTCTCTGTGCTGTTCGCCATGCAACCAATGCATAGATTGCAGAGGTGCAGCAAAGGCTCCAGCTTCTCTGTGCTGTTGGCGTTACGCCGATTCGGCGTTACGCCGATTCAGCGTTACGCCATTTCGGCGTTACACCGTTTAGGCGTTACGCCATTTCGGCGTTACGCCACATAGATTGCAGAGGTGCAGCAAAGGCTTCAGCTTCTCTGTGCTGTTCGCCATGCAACCAATGCATAGATTGCAAAGGTGCAGCAAAGGCTCCAGCTTCTCTGTGCTGTTCGCCATGCAACCAATGCATAGATTGCAAAGGTGCAGCAAAGGCTCCAGCTTCTCTGTGCTGTTCGCCATGCAACCAATGCATAGATTGCAGAGGTGCAGCAAAGGCTCCAGCTTCTCTGTGCTGTTCGCCATGCAACCAATGCATAGATTGCAGAGGTGCAGCAAAGGCTCCAGCTTCTCTGTGCTGTTCGCCATGCAACCAATGCATAGATTGCAAAGGTGCAGCAAAGGCTCCAGCTTCTCTGTGCTGTTCGCCATGCAACCAATGCATAGATTGCAGAGGTGCAGCAAAGGCTCCAGCTTCTCTGTGCTGTTCGCCATGCAACCAATGCATAGATTGCAGAGGTGCAGCAAAGGCTTCAGCTTCTCTGTGCTGTTCGCCATGCAACCAATGCATAGATTGCAGAGGTGCAGCAAAGGCTCCAGCTTCTCTGTGCTGTTCGCCATGCAACCAATGCATAGATTGCAGAGGTGCAGCAAAGGCTCCAGCTTCTCTGTGCTGTTCGCCATGCAACCAATGCATAGATTGCAGAGGTGCAGCAAAGGCTCCAGCTTACTCTGTGCTGTTCGCCATGCAACCAATGCATAGATTGCAGAGGTGCAGCAAAGGCTCCAGCTTCTCTGTGCTGTTCGCCATGCAACCAATGCATAGATTGCAGAGGTGCAGCAAAGGCTCCAGCTTACTCTGTGCTGTTCGCCATGCAACCAATGCATAGTTTGCAGAGGTGCAGCAAAGGCTCCAGCTTCTCTGTGCTGTTCGCCAAGCAACCAATGCATAGATTGCAGAGGTGCAGCAAAGGCTCCAGCTTCTCTGTGCTGTTGGCGTTATGCCGATTTGGCGTTACGCCATTTCGGCGTTACGCCGCATAGATTGCAGAGGTGCAGCAAAGGCTCCAGCTTCTCTGTGCTGTTCGCCATGCAACCAATGCATAGATTGCAGAGGTGCAGCAAAGGCTCCAGCTTACTCTGTGCTGTTCGCCGTTTAGTGTAAAAAAATGGTTATTCTCAATGTATAATAGACAATAATACAATATCCCATATTGTATAACCCATAATATTGTATGTATAACGGGACTTATACCATATTCTAATGTGAATGTATGTATATTTTTCGGGACCCCTGTATTGTAATGTGAATGTATGTATAATTTTTGAAAAAAACGGCAACACTATATATATATATTTTGTAATATTTTTCAATTTATGACCTGAAATCTTGATGTTTTAAAAATTCAAACAGTCATATTTTCATGGTTTTTCAATAAAAATTCCTGAATTTTGGTAAGAAGAAGATTTATACCCGATTTATGACCAAAAACCTAAAATCTTGATTTTTCAAAAATTTGAACAAGCATATTTTCATGGGTTTTCAATAAAAATAACTGTATTTCGGCAAGAAGATCTCTATGTATTTCATGATGCATTAATAATAACCGCATAACTAGCCTATATTTTTGGGCTGACTCCTAGAACCCCCCCCCCCCGAAGAATAACACCCCCCCCCCCCCCCCGAAGATATACACCCCCCCCCCCGAAGAATAACACCCCCCCGTAGATATACACCCCCCCCCGAAGGGTACTATATTGAAAAATTTTTTATTGCCTTAACATACTTCTCTGTACATATCTCGAAATTTAAACTCACGGAATTTTCATGTAGATGATTAAATACCTACTTTTTACTCCTAAGCAACTAGTAGGTACTGCCACAGTATGGACCATGGCTCCTAAGCAACTAGTAGGTACTGCCACAGTATGGACCATGGCTCCTAAGCAACTAGTAGGTACTGCCACAGTATGGACCATGGCTCCTAAGCAACTAGTAGGTACTGCCACAGTATAGACCATGGCTCCTAAGCAACTATGGGTGGTACTGCCACAGTATACGCGCATTTTGACTAAGCCTAAGGGGTTGCCGTAAACAGTATCCTAGTACTACTCCTGGTAGTAGGCAGACTAACTAGTAAAAAGTAGGTATTTAATCATCTACATGAAAATTCCGTGAGTTTAAATTTCGAGATATGTAAAGAGAAGTATGTTAAGGCAATAAAAAATTTTTCAATAGTACCCTTCGGGGGGGGGGTGTATATCTACGGGGGGGGGGTGTTATTCTTCGGGGGGGGGGTGTAAATCTTCGGGGGGGGGTGTATATCTTCGGGGGGGGGGGGGGGGGGGTTCTAGGAGCCAGCCTATTTTTGATATGTTTTGAACCAAAAATATTATGGGTCTAAACGTGCGTTGCGAGCTTTTAAGTCGTCCAACTTTTAAGTCAGCCAACTTTTCAGTCGTCAAAAACACACTTGAACATGCAAAATGAAAAAAAGAGTTCCACGTGCACTGGGGAGCACGCCCAATGGTGGCCAAGTGCGCCCACCCACCCCACATTCTTAACACGCCATGGCATCCACCGGGAATACGCATCACCCATGTGCTATGGTGACTGCTGACAACCAGTCCAGCATCTGCTCCGCGCAGGTTGCTTTGTGGAACGCTCAATCTCCAACTTTACTACTCATATTTATTCAACTGCGCACCTGCAAAACATCACATCGCGGGGTGGCTGATGCCAAACTGTGCAGTTTGAAATGGTATCAGGCGCCAAAGTAAAGCAGGTATATACCTGCTACCTGAGCATCAGTTGAGATTGAGAGAGGTACTAAACAATGGTACAAGTAAAACTGCGCAGTTTGCGCCCCTGCACCTGCCCACCTATAGCGCCTCGCCAGCACTCTATGCTCTCGTGGCGCCTCAGTCTCGTCATGCGGCCTCAAGGTGAAGGCCTCTTCCACCAAGTGTGGGGAAACAAATGATGCAGCAAGGTGCAGGGGGTCCCAACAAAACATTTCATGCCAAAAAAATCAATTTTTGAGACCAATTTTTCTTGGCCGATTTTTGCCTATGTTATAACATAGGGCAAAAATCGGACTGGCAATTTTCAATCAAAAAATTTTCCGACTTTGTCATCGCCATTTTCAATTTTATATATACCAAAATGACGGCAAGAATGTGAATAAAAAGATAGGCTAGGTCTTAGCCTTGAATTTTTTGAGCATTTTTAGTAATCGGTTTTTTTGTGCCCAAAATTGCAAAATGCGAAAATCGGTTTTTTGAAAAATCGATTGAAAAATTTTTCTTATGGGATAAATCATTGTCCCCATGAAATTTGTTATAGTTTTGCGGTTCGATTGATTTATAATAGTCTGGGGTTGGTCAAAAAATCTTGGTTGAAATTGGCCAAAAACCGATTTTTAGGTCATCCATAGGTCAAAAAAGTAGGTGTTAGAAAAATGGTCATTTCTCAGCAATTAAGCAATATTTTGAATCAGGGTTTGTTGGGCTTAAGATCACAACTAAATGGACCAAAACCATGGCCTAATTACGATTCCTAGGTCTAACCTTCGATTTTTGCTAAGTGGAATACCCCCTCTGAATCTTCTCGCAAACCACCTCTTAAAGGTAATTCCGACAACGCTTTCAGACTAGGTGAAGTTGGCGAGTGGGTGAAGTGGTGGTGTGAAATGGGTGAAGTTTAGGTGTGAAGCTGCAAAGGGGCGGCAGCTTCCTCATCCATTCACCTGAAAGTAAGATTATTCTTTCCGTTCTCGTTGCTCCCACCTTTCGTACTATGGAAATCCTTCCCCCCCAAATAAAGCAAGATTTCAATTGGATACTTTCAAATCTTCTTTATAAAAAAGGGATCGTGTCATTTCAGAGCGACATGGACAAACGCGCGCCTAGCAAGGAAGGCAAACATCTTGCTGAGGCCGTCGCCAGACATTCTGGATGGACCCTTGGCTCCTTCGCTGGTAGGGGATGCGCTGCCGACGTATTCAATATTTTAAAAAAGGCCATCAATGTCCGAATGGGTACATATTCTTCACCTTTTGAAGCCTTAATAACTGGCTTCTCAAAATTGATTGGTATAAAACTTTGGAAGGGAAAATGCTAACTCAACATATATTTGCGTCTCTCGGTATTGTGCCCACCCATACGTGTCCCTACTAAAAATGGAACCCCCCCGGATTTGGTTGATTTTACCAACGTTACGCTAAACTTAAATTTTCGATTTTTTGACCGCGGAGCGGCCCGTAGGGCCCTACGCTTCGCCTAGCATGCTTCGCATGCTAGGCTACGCTCCGGGGCCTCCGCACCCAGGTTCGCCTCCCCCAACCTCCTCGGCTCCTCCCCACCAACGCCTGGGGACGGGCAGGCTGAGATCGCTTGCCGCCATCTTCAACTTATAAAGCATTGCGTTTGAGAATCTGGTCTTGTGGTTTGAGGAAGTCCTCAAGATTGTGCGCCGCAGCTGCCTGGAAGAAGGAGAGCAGGAAGTTAAAATTGAGCGTCTCCTTCGGCAACATTCGACACAACCCCATCCCAACATCGTTGCTTTTTCCTCTGGTCTAAGGATTAAGACAGCCTTTTTGAGAAAATCGAGAAAATTTAAAAAGCCAAGGACACCTTTTTTTCTGACCCCCAATTTTTATTGTTGGACATTAAAAAGCATTCATTTTTATACTATGTCCTAAAGGGATAGCTCGTATGATGGTATATTTCGCCCAGAACAGCTCATTTTGTGAGGCAGGGTCAGGCAGGATGCCGAAAATCCTGGTTTTTTGACCTTCAACAATAAAATTGCTGCTGTGAGCCACAGACTCAATGGATTTCGAAAATTCCAAGACGGGTAGCCTCCCAGGAAATTGTACAGTAAAACTGCGCCTTTGGATGGTTCAAACTAACACTTTTTTGTGGTGTAAAACGCTCAAAAAAATGAAAAAGACGAAAATGAGAAAAAAAATTTCAGCAAAAAAAAACTGATTTCACCAAAAAATTTTGGGTTTGCACGCAAACGATTGTCATTTTTGAATCCAGCGTTAAATTTTGGTCCAGAAAAGTAGTTTAGTTTTCATCCAGAGGGCTGTTCGGTTAGGATTTCATGGCAATGTTTGATAGTAACTACGAAAATGGCCCTATGTTATAACATAGGCAAAAATTGGGCAAAAAATTTTTTGCTTCAAAATTGGATTTTTTTGGTAGGAATTATCCCTCTTTGATGCCTTCCACCTCGCTGTGACATTTGTTTGACCAATATGATCTTCAATTTTAAGAAATTGAAATGCCCATTTTCCTATGCTTTAACATTGCCTATGCTATAACATAGGAAAACAGACGTTTCAGTTTATGCAGATTGAGACTGTTTTGGGTCAAACAAATGTCACAGCGAGGTGGAAGGCATCAAAGAGGGATGATTCCTACCAAAAAAATCCAATTTTGAAGCAAAAAATTTTTTGCCCAATTTTTGCCTATGTTATAACATAGGGCCATTTTCGTAGTTACCATCAAACATTGCCATGAAGACCTAACCGAACAGCCCTCTGGATGAAAACTAAACTACTTTTCTGGACCAAAATTTAACGCTGGATTCAAAAATGACAATCGTTTGCGTGCAAACCCAAAATTTTTTGGTGAAATCAGTTTTTTTTTGCTGAAATTTTTTTTCTCATTTTCGTCTTTTTCATTTTTTTGAGCGTTTTACACCACAAAAAAGTGTTAGTTTGAACCATCCAAAGGCGCAGTTTTACTGTACAATTTCCTGGGAGGCTACCCGTCTTGGAATTTTCGAAATCCATTGAGGATGTGGCTCACAGCAGCAATTTTATTGTTGAAGGTCAAAAAACCAAGATTTTCGGCATCCTGCCCGACCCTGCCTCACAAAATGAGCTGTTGTTGGCGAAATATACCATCATATGAGCTATCCCTTTAGGACATAGTATAAAAAAAAATGCTTTTTAATGTCCAACAATAAAAATTGAGGGTCAGAAAAAAAAGTGTCCAACCAATTCTTAATCCTACCAAAAAGCCTGTCTTAAAAGGCAGTCAGAAGTCCTTGGGGTCGCGATTGTTGCTGAAAAGGCCGCTTGGTCTCTTGATAAATTGCAAAAGGCCGAGGGACGCTTTTCACTTCTCGAAATTGCTTACATCCTATCCTACACTCTCTGCAATTTGTCTATTTGAAAAATTGGCCTGCTTTCACAATGACATAAGTGCAAAAAATATTTTACTATTTCAAAATGGGCGCGTTTCACTAAGCGACTTTGGTAGTGCCAGTCATGAGTCCTCTGAGTCCTCTGATTTCTCTGGTCTTGTGGTTTGAGGAAGTACTAAAAATTGTCCGCAGCGGCTGTTTGGAAGAAGGTGAAGAAGAGGTCAAAATTGAGCGTCGCCTTCGGCAACTTTCGACAAGGAACCATCCCAACATCGTTTCTTTTTCATGCGGTCTTAGGATTAAAAAGCAATCAGAAGTGCTAGGGCTTGCTATTGTCGCTGAAAAGGCGGCTTGGTCCCTTGATCAATTGCAAACTGCGTAATTACGGCAACGCTTTCAGAAGTAGGGAAATGGGCGAGTCAGACCTGGGTGGTGGTATTTTTGTTGCGCGGCCGAAGGCCGCCTGCCGCGGAGGGCAGGGCAGTCAGAGCTCCGGAGGCCGGAGGGCATGGGTGCGGAGGCCCCGGAGCGTAGCCTAGCATGCGAAGCAAAGCATGCGAAGCCTAGCATCGCCTCCACCAACCTCCTCCCCACCAACGCATGGGGACGGGCAGGCTGACCGCTTATATCGTTTGCCGCCATCTTCAACTTATAAAGCATTGATTGCGTTTGAGAATCTGGTCTTGTGGTTTGAGGAAGTTTTGAAGCTGGTGAGACGCGAAAGCGTCGAGGAAGGTGAACACGAGTTCAAAGTTGAGCGACGCCTACGTCAGCTGTCAGAAAAGGCCCATCCGAATATTCTAGCTTTTAGTTGCGGTGTTTGAATTAGAAAGAAATCGGAAGTGCTAGCGTCGGCATTGTCTCTGAAAAAGCTGTCTTTTCTCTTTTCGCTGAATGAGACTGCTTACTTCGTTAAGTGCATTTTCTCAGCCATTGTTCTGTTTGAAAGGCTGGCAATCTGTCATAACGATCGTTAGCTTGAAGAATGTTCTTGTCTTTCAAACTGGGCGCATCGCTCTATGCGACTATGGTATTGCTAATCCTACCGATGAACCCTCAGATCTTCGCAGTGTTTGCCGATTGGCTGTGCTCTCGTACACAGGATTCGACTTCGTCGAACCTCCTTTCTTGGACGCCATGCTTGAATTTTTAGAGTCATTTGAAACGACTGATGATCTGAGTTCATTTCGTGTTGCCATGTCCGAAATTTCCCCCAAAAAATACAGCAATTGGATATTTTCAGTTCTTGTGGATTGAGAAAATCGTCAAAGTCCACGGAGCAATATCTATCGACGATGGAGAAAACGAGTGGAAAATGGAGCCTCAGCTGCGATTCTGCTTGTCTTGTGGTTTGAGGAAGTTGTGAAAATCATCGGAAGCGGAAGCCTCGACGAAGGAGAGCAGGAGTTCAAAATAGAGCGACGGCTCCGGCAGCTTTCAGAAATTGCATATATTGTGCAATGCCTTTTGACTCAGTGATATCGCATATATTGTGCAATGCCTCCTCACTGCGATAGCTCTTTTTGAAAAGGTGGGATTTTGTCACAATGATATTAGCCCTAAGAACACTGATATTTAATTCTGGTCGTGTTGCGTTGTGTGATTTTGGCATTGCTGGCTATAGCGTCGAATGCAAAAGATTTCCTTGATATTTTTGCGCGGCCGCAGGCCGCCTGCGCGGAGGGCAGGGCAGTCAGAGCTCCGTAGGCCGGAGGGCATGGGTGCGGGAGGCCCCGGAGTAGCCTAGCATGCGAAGCATGCTAGGCGAAGCGTAGGGGCCGTGGCACCGTGCCCGGAGGCCGGAGGAGCTCTGGCGCCCTGCCCGAAGCGGCGGGCGGCCAAGGCCAGCTTAACCAGTTACCTCATTTTTGCGTCCGTCTTTCCGCATATATATATACTAGTAATATGGGGTCAGTGGCGCGCGCTGCGGCCACACTTATGTTTCAGCGTCTTTAGTTTCTTTTTTGTTCATCCACACTTTACAGCATTTTTAGTTTATTTTAATTTATTGTTATCATGACATAGTTAATCCTTTGACTGGCATCTATTGATCACAGGTGTCAGGGCATAATGCTGATGTTAGAAAACATCAGCATTTGAAGTTTCACGAATTTCGGAAACTCCACTGATCAGAAAGGCAAATTCAAAAAGATAAAGGACTGCAAACATCGCAAGCAGTCCAAGTGACCTCTGGCAGTGAACACCTGCATATCCCTACTAATGAATAACTTGAAACATCAGCTCACTGAGTAGGGCCAAAATCACGAAAATTGACTTAACTCTACGATGTTTTTAACAAATAAAATTTTAATGAAATGAAAATATAAATAGATGGTCTTATATAGAATAGTTCAGGCTTGAATTTAAAAAAAAGTCCGACATAAAAAGTTTAAAACTGGAGGAGCTATGGGGTTTCAAAGTAAAAAAATAGCCAAAAATTCAAAAATTGCACACATTTTCAATCATTTTTCATATTCAACATTATCGGAGCATAGTGCGCCTAATATATGTTGCAGAACTCGCTGAGATCTATCCAAAATGGTATCGCATGCCAAGATTTGATTAGAATCCAGCGTGCACAATTCATATTATCACCCGTATTATATATAAGATATAAGATATTGTCAAAAACCCAAAATCTTGATGTTTCAAAAATTTGAACATGCATAAGTCTATGGTTTTTCAATGAAATTAGCTGATTTTTGGTATGTACGTCCGGGATAGTAATATCTTGAAGCTGGTAAGAAGAATATTTGAAATTTTTAGTATTGCTCTATTTAGGGTCAAAAACCAAAAATCTTGATGTTTCAAAAATTTGAGCATGTATAATTCATGGTTATTCATTGAGATCGGTTGAATTTTGCCATGAATTTTCGTCTAGGTGGTGTCTTGAGGTGAGGCCGCGCATCTTGGCAACAGCCGAGAACACCTTGTTCGTTTAGCAATGGTCTACTTCCCAGAGGCGCCTTTCCTTGATATCATGATGGTGTATTTGGAGTCCCTAGATACCCCTGATGATCTTACACTATTTAAAATTGTGAGATTCCATTAATATGCGAAAATGAGGATTTCTGACAGCAATGACATTGGCATACTAATAACCCAACATTAATTGCAGCAATAACATGGAACAATACACATGCATCAGCAGGGCTCCATTAATCTGTGAAAATGAGGCTTGCTGTCAGCAATGACATTGGCATAATAATCACCCAACAATAAGTGCAGCAATAATAATTGGAATAATAATTGGCATAATAATCACCCAACATCAAGTGCAGTAATGACATGAAACAATACACATGCATCAGCATAGCTCCATTAATCTGCGAAAATGAGGCTTTCTGACAGGCTTTTAACAGATTAATGAAGCCAGCTCATGCATGTGTATTGTTCCATGTTATTGCTGCAATTGATGTTGGGTGATTAACATGCCAATGTCACTGTTGTCAGAAAGGCTCATTTTTGCAGATTTAGTCAAAATGACTTGTAACTTGAGACTTGAGAGATCCAACGCAGAAGGAAAGGAGAAGGGAAATTCGATGGTGATGGAAGTTATCAGCCAGCACAATTTCTACGCATAAAAGCGCTAAAAATGTTTTCTTTCTTGCTTGCTTTCTTCTTCCTCAATAATAGCTCCAAATTTGATGAACTTGATTAAGAGACGTTTCACATAAGGCATCAAAAGTTGCTGGAAAAGTGATTTTTTTTAGTTTACCAACTGTTAGAACACGATTGTAGAGCAGGTTTTTGCGATCTCTCTCCCATTGGAATTTTTGACCGCGGAGCGGCCCAAGGGCCGCTCCGCGGTCTATAGAGGTTACTAAACTTTTGTCCTCATGTGTATATATATATATATATATATATATATATATATATATATATATATATATATATATATATATATATATATACTAGTATATAGGTCAGTGGCCGCGCTACGCGCGGCCACCTTTAGTTAACAGTTACGCAATAATCACCCTTCCCAAATACCCCTGAAAAATTATCTTTTAAAGAAAAATGAAAAAGTGCAGCTGAGCTCCATAACTTCTTTTAAGGCCATTATGACCACTACTTGAGTAAAAGATTAGAAAAATTTAAAGAGCAAATGCATTAGCTCAAAGCTAACGCCTAACAGATTGCATGCAACCACACTAATCCTTATCTTGCCTTTACCTTTAAGAATTACTTCTTTTAAGTTCCAACATCAGGCTCCTGGTTAGGCCAAAAATCGAAAAATTGGCATAAGTCAGGCCGATGTTTTCAAATATTTTTTAAAAGTTGTAAATACTAACAATTATATAAGAAGCAGAATTGTTGTAGCTTCAATTGAAAAAAAAGTCCGACAGAAAAAGTTAAAAAATGGAGGAGCTATGAAGTTTTGAAGTCGAAAAATGCCCAAAAATGCCAAAAATGCACACGTTTTCAATTTTTATATTTTAAACATACCCATGCACAGCGCGCCCCAAAAATTATTAAGTAATTTCTCAATACCGATACATAGAGCTATCATATGCCAGGATGAGTCGAGAATGCAGGTGGCGCCGAGACCCCTCCGAAAATGGTATCTGGCGTATTCTATCAGATATTTGTATAGGTATCTGGAAATTCTATCCACGGGCGAATTCTCAACGGATTGGGACAAATTTTTTTTTCCTGAAAGGTAATGCTATTTTAGGAAGATCTGGAGGGGTGAGTTCCCGGAATTTGAGCATTTGAAACATTATTTTTTGGGTAGAAATGTTGAAATATGGGTATACTGTAAAATGCTCAATTCTCAACGGATTTTGACAAACTTTTTTTTTCCTGAAAGGTAATAATATTTTGGGAAGATCTTGGAGGGGTGGAACTGATCCCGGAGCATGTGAAACATTACTTTTTTGGGTAGAAAATTTGAAAAATGGGGTATGTTTGAGAAATGGCGAATTCTCAACGATTTTGGACAAACTTTTTTTTTTGCTGAAAGGTAATAACATTTTACGAAGATGTGCAGAGGTGGAACTCGTCCCGGAGCATGAGAAATAAGTTTTTTGGGTAGAAAGTTTGAAAAATGGGGTATGTTGAGAGATGGCGAATTCTCAATGGATTTGGACAAACTTTTTTTTGCTTAAAGGTAATTAAATTTTAAGAATATCTGGAGGGGGTCGAAATGGTCCCAAAGCCATTTTAAAACAGAACTTTTTCTGGGTAGAAAGTTGAAAAATTGCAACATGCGGTTTTTGCACTGTCGTGCCTAAAAGTCTTGAGAATTGCACAGAAGGAGTAGATTTTTTTGTTCACTAGTCTTATATGTCGATTCTAAATCTGTGCTTACTTTTGAAATTGGGTTGAGAAACCACAGACTTGATTTTTGAGTTACAGAGTCGTATCAAAGGATGCGCTTGCCGCCGGTAGCCCCTATCGCTTTTGCGCCATATACTTCCTCGAAAATATGAATCCTAGCCCGAGATATGACCAAAAACGTAAAGTCACTCAAAAAAATGGGGCAATTTTTGGCAACTGAAGATTAGCGACTATTTAGGGCTCCGGATCCAAATAAATGGTTTTGACCCAAACTTATGCATTTTGAAGCTTCAGGTTAGGCAAAGCTGATTTTGTCCAAAAATATTTGCAAAAACTAATAAGCCAAAAATCAGCCCAAAAGTCCCAAAAATTAAAAAAACTAACCATTCTCAAAAATGAGGTTTTTGGCGATTTCTCAAAAATTTTATAGAAAGTGACCCCAAATCGACCTCATTTTCGAAATTTACATAAAGTTTGCAAGTATTTTGATGCCCTTTTCATATGAGAACTGAAGAAGCATATATCGAGCTATAGCCTTACAATTTCAGTCACTTCAAAAATTGCCCTATGTTATAACATAGGAGGCTTTGGCTCTTGGAAATATTTTTCACTAGAAAAACTTCCTGCTCTTCCAAAAATCAATATTAACCAAATTCCTTTTTGGGGTTGCTAAATCTAATCCTTAGACACATTTTTGGTGCAAAAACATTACCGGTTTTGTCTGAATTTTTCTCAAACTCGGCACCATTTTGACAGTGATGCCGAATTTAGCCCTATGTTATTGACATAGGCAGAAAATTAAATCAGAAAAAAATTTTTGCCCTGAAAATTCATTCTAATGCCTAAAATTCAAAGACCTAGCTCCAGGTTGTATCTAAAAATATCATATTTACAGCCACTTCTTTGAAAACAGTGACATTTAACTGTCTTGAGTTACCTGCCTATATTAGGCATAAAATTGGTAAATTTTTGCATCCTTTATTCGGCCTTAAAGGAAAAATTTTCAGCAAATAATATGATATTTTTAGGTAAACCTGAGCCAGCTATTTGAATTTTGGGCGTTAGAATGAATTTTCACCACACACATTTTTTTAAAAAACAATTTTTTAAAAATATAACATCAGGCTAAAATTCGACAGGACGGTTAAAATAGGCAAAATGGTTTATATAGATTTTTGGAAGAGCAGGAAGTTTTTTAGTGGAAAAATTTTCCCATAGCAAAGCCTCCTATGTACATAGGACATTTTCGAAGTGGCTGAAATTGTAAGGCTATAGCTCATATATGCTTCTTCTGTTGCATATAAGACGGGTATCAAAAGATTGCAAATTTTATGGAAAATTCAAAATTGAGGTGGATTCGGCATTACTCGTAGAAAATTTTAAGAAAATCGCCGAAAACCTCATTTTTGACAATGTTCAGTTTTATCAATTTATAACTTGGGCTGATTTCTGGCCTCAGGTCAGTTTCTGCAAATATTTTTGAACAGAATCAGCTTTGCCTTACCCTAAGCTTCAAAATGTTAGGAATAAGACGTGGTCAAAACTTTTTTGTTTTGGATCTATGAGCCCTAAATAGTCGCTAATCCTCAGTTGCCAAAAATTGGTCCCTTTTCTTGACTGACTTAACGTTTTTGATCATATCTCGGGCTAGAATTAGTATTTTTGAAAAATTTCAAAGGGAGAGGGGTGGCAAAAACTTACTCTACAATCCTGTTCATACAGTTTGTCACCTCAAGAATTTCACTTTTCCAGCCCTTCAACAGGATACCTATCAACTTATGTGAAACGTCTC
>JASANA010002695.1:0-22780 GCA_030248095.1 Ptycholaimellus sp. GST1_10
ACGCGTATCTTCAGATGTTTGGAAAAAGAACAACCTGTTCTTTTTGTGGAGCTACTGGGCTGGTTGGTAGAGGCCTGTTGGTTGTTTGGAGTGGAGATTGGTTTGGAAGTTGCTGTTGGGGTGCTGGTAGGGGCTGTGGAAGTTGAGGTTGGTCCAGTGGAAGTTGAGGTTGACCCAGTGGAAGTTGATGTTGGGTAGCTGGTAGGGACTTGGATGGAGGTTGATGTTGGGCTGCTGGTAGGGGCTGATGTTGGAGTGCTGGTAGGGACTTGTTGGCTAGAAGCTGAAGTTGGGCTGCTGGTAGGGACTTGGGTAGAAGTTGATGTTGGACTGCTGGTAGGGACTTGGGTAGAAGCTGATGTTGGAGGGACTTGGGTAGGGGCCGATGTGCTGGCAGGGACTTGGATGGAGGTTGATGTTGGGCTGCTGGGAGGGGCTGATGTGCTGGCAGGGACTTGGGTAGGGGCTGATGTGCTGGTAGGGACTTGGGTAGGGGCCCCTGATGTGCTGGCAGGGACTGGATGGAGCTTGATGTTGGGCTGCTGGTAGGGACTTGGGGTAGGGGCTGATGTTGAGCTGACTTGGGTAGATGTTGGTAGGGACCGACTTGTGGTGGGATCTCCAATGGCAGGGGCTTGGGTTGACCTGGATGGCTTGCCGGTAGGGGCTTTTTTCACTGGATTCTCGCGTAGGGGAAATTGCTGGTCTGTAGGGTAGCGTAGGGCGAGGGAATGAGTGGTAAGGTTGTTTGGTTTGGAAGGGGGGTCGAAATCAGGGTTGATAGGTCTTGTGGGGTAAATGTGTCGAGAAGGAGTCCTGAACCATATGGGTACACGGCTAGTTGTAGGGGTAGTCATGGTAGTGGGCTTTCTGATGACCGGAAAATAGGGCTCTGGATTGGAAGAAATTTTAATTTTGAGGCTCTCATTTTGTTCTCTGAATGAAAAGCTGGGGTTTTTAGGCTGAAGCAGCTGCCAAAGGAGGCCAGTGAAGCGCGAAGCAAACTGCTGGGGACGAACATAGGGGCCTTGGCTTGGGGAGCCGTGTCTGCGCCAGCTTGTTCCAGCTCAACAAGAAGCGAAAAGGAAGCGAAATCAGCAGGGCTCTAGTGTACGCTGACTGAAAGCAGCTCCATTACAATTTCTCTGCCGAAGTTTCTGTTGGTGACCTTTCACGGTGCAGTGCATGTAGTTTGTACATTTTCTTTGCGATCTATTATAAAATGTGCAATGGGTTTGAGATGTGCTTCATTTTCTTTGAGCAAATGGAAAACAAAGCAATAATAGCAATATGCAAATAACCTCATCTGTAACCAGATTACATTCATTACGTGTGTTTTCTGACGGCGGAGCTGCCGGAAGGGAGCGTGCATGAAAGAGAGAGAATGGAAGGGGATTGTGCATGGGTGGCAAAGAGGGAAAATAGATTGGGCAAAGCGTTGCACCAGGCACATGCTGATGGCATTATCGTCGCGCGGAAGCATCATCAACCAGGAAAAAGAAATAGATGAAGCCACCAAACTATTACAACGGGTGTTGGAAGGGGTATATGTAGGGGTTGTGGGAGCTAAGCGATGTCAGCAGGCGGGGAAGTGCTTCTTGTCGTCGACGAGGAACTTCTAGTTGGTCCAGAGGTTGAACCTCCTCCCCTCCATTTCCAACTCTTCTACCCCATCCCTACTCTTCATCCCCTCCATCCCCACCTTCACCTCCAACCGCGGCAGCCCCTGCAGCTCAGCTGGCGTAGAGGACGCTGGAGAGAAGGATGTGGCCCTGCTCAACACCACCAGCAACAGCGGCTGCTGCAACTACCACCAACCCGTCACCCTTCCCAACCTCGGGCTACTTTTCCTCTTCCTCTTCCCCCATAACCCCCTTCCTCCACATCCTCCATATCCTCCATCTCCATCCCCTCCTCTTCCACCCGAGCCTCAACCTTCCGCGAGCCTCACCATAGCCTTTCTATCTCATCCTTGACATATTACCACGCCATGATAATTACCTACCCTCCTCCACCCCTAAACGCACTACAGCTGATAGAGGTAGGGATAGAGGGTGTGTGTGTGGAAGTGTGAGGCTGTTGGTGCAGGGTAAAGGTGGTGGAGGGGTAGGAAGGAGTGTCCAGGGCAGTTTGTTCACTTTCTACCTGCGCTTTGCACCTATGATGTATCGTCTGCTCAAGACATCCCTGCCCACTTTTGCAGGTATCAGAGTGAAGCATACAGAGCTGAGCAGCGGGGCTACGGAGGCACATGACTCTCCTGCAGGGTTGATGAGTCAATGCACCCACGTCCAGGCCTTTTACATTCCGCCCTCACTCTCGCTCTGCCTTTTCTCTCTACGCCCTTAAGAGAGGGTGTCTGTAAGGGTCAAGAAAAATGTTTACTCGGATTTTTGAAAGTTGGCCTCAATCGATGGGCTATATAGTGGGATACTTGGCCCTGAAAACCGTTTTCAAAATTTCAGCTTTGTATTAGAGATATGGCCATTATTGTGAAAAGAGGTCCAAAAATGGCCCAAAATTCCGATTTTCGACATAAACTTTTACAAATAGGCATAGCTTGAGCTATGTTCTACCAAATTCAAAAATTCAAAAGCTCACCTGTTTCTGAACATTTAGGCAACATTATATGTGCCATTGACCTATAGTGGCATGATTTGGATGGCCGTTACAAAGGCGAGAACCAAAAAATTACCAAAACTGATATGTTAAAATTTTGCAAATTTTTGTCATTTTCTCCAAATTTTAAGTCAAACGTCACCCTTTTGACGCCGGATTCTGAACTTTCAACTAATTTTGGACCTAGGGGCACCTTTCATTTGCCCATATTGGTGAGCCCAATCGAAATCCATCAGTCAAAATTTGATGATATCTACACCTAGCCCTATGTTATAACATAGGACGATTTGGATGCTACAAAATTTTTGCACTAAAAAACTTCCTATTCTTTAGGTTTTAATTTTGAGCCAAATTCCTTTCAAGACTAAGTTACTCCAGTCCTATGGCAGGTACCCATGCAGAAAAATCACTGGTCACTTCAAATTTTTGCTTCCAAAGAGACCCAGACTTGAGAGCAAGTCCGAATTTCGCCCTATGCTATAACATAGGCAAAAAATGGTCAAAAATATTTCTGTCTTGAAATTGGATTCCAATGCCCAAAATTCAAAATATGGACTCAAATACACCTGAAAATAATATATTTTGATGTGGTTATATGTTTAAACATAAAACTGCATGCAGCCAAATTTGGTCTAATTTAGGCCAAAAATGACCACTAACTCAAACAGCTGAAAGTCTTCAATTAAAAACAAATGGCATAGGGCTGGGTGTAGATATCATCAAATTTTGACTGATGGATTTCGATTGGGCTCACGAATATGGGCAAATGAAAGGTGCCTATAGGTCCAAAATTAGTTGAAAATTCAGAATCCGGCGTCAAAAGGGTGACGTTTGACTTAAAATTTGGAGAAAATGACAAAAATTTGCAAAATTTTAACATATCAGTTTTGGTAATTTTTTGGTTCTCGCCTTTGTAACGGCCATCCAAATCATGCCACTATAGGTCAATGGCACGTATAATGTTGCCTAAATGTTCAGAAACAGGTGAGCTTTTGAATTTTTGAATTTGGTAGAACCTAGCTCAAGCTATGCCTATTTGAAAAAGTTTATGTCGAAAATCGGAATTTTGGGCCATTTTTGGACCTCTTTTCACAATAATGGCCATATCTCTAATACAAAGCTGAAATTTTGAAAACGGTTTTCAGGGCCAAGTATCCCACTATATAGCCCATCGATTGAGGCCAACTTTCAAAAATCCGAGTAAAAGTTGTTTGTTGAGTTTCTTGACCCTTACAGATAACCCCTCTTAACACTTATTTTTTTTCTATTTTATCATTACCCCTTCATTTCGATCATTTATTTTCTTCATTTTTCCCTTGGTCGTTGCAGAAGCGAGTGAAATTTGAGAACCTACAAACTTTCAGTTTTCTCCAACAATCTCAACCTAAACTAAACTAGAAACTAGAGGTGGTTTAGGTGAGAGATGAGATGACGAATAGTGATGAATAGAGTGAATGCAGGGGAAGACAGAAAGAAGGTTCTAGGAAAGGGCCTGACCTTTTTGGAGCCAGCCATCACTTGCCAATTTTCAGTTCCAGACATTTATTGTCACTGCTCCTGTATTGAGGCGATGCCGACGGGTGGTAATGGTTCAAGGCCGGAGTCTAGTGTGGGGGGCCAGCATGGTGCACCCGGAGGCATTGTTGACGGTGCCGGGGGGCAGCAGGACCCTGAGAGGCGGAAGCTGATCCAGCGACAGCTCGTCCTCCTCCTCCACGCCCACAAGTGCCAGCAGCAAGAGGCCGGCCAGCTGCCTAACGACGCCAATCGCCAAGAGTGCAACCTGCCCCACTGCAAGTGCTCTTTCCTTTGGCCTGCTCATTTAAGCAGCTTCTGATTGGGATGTGGTTGCAGCACGATGAAAGGGGTGCTGAACCACTTGAGGAACTGCGCTGCGGGGCGGAACTGTGAGTACCCCCACTGCGCCTCCAGTCGCCAAATCATCCAGCACTGGAAGAACTGCAGCCGCAACGACTGCCCCGTCTGCGCTCCCATCAAGCCCGTTCAGAACGACGGCTCCGCCAGGTTCTGCCTCCTCTTTCATCCTTCTCTCGCATGCTTGGCATTGGAACAGGAGTGAGTTGGACGGAATGTTGAGAAGAGTGGACTGCAGAGCAGCAGCGGGAGCAGCAGCAGCGAGCAGCCACACAGCTGGCCAACTCCCGCCCCCTGAGAACGCCGACACCGTCAAGAGCTGGCATCCACAGGTTCACTCTTTCACCAATGCCTCACTTCTCTCCTGGCTCCAGTGGGCTGTGTAGGTGACGTCTGATCTGCGGAATCACTTGGTCGGCAAGCTGGTGAAGGCCATCTTCCCCTCGCCCCACCCTTCGCCCATTGACGACCAGCGGATACGAGACCTCATTCAGTACGCTCGCAAGGTGGAGAATGACATGTTCGAGCACGCCAACGATCGCGTATGCCTCCACTTCACTCTCCGCCTTTGCCCAAAGCAAGATCTGATGCTGAGAGCAGGAGGAGTACTACCACCTGCTGGCAGAGCAGATCCACAAGATCCAGAGCTCCTCCAGTTCTTTGCTCCACTTCCCCACCCCTCCGTAGCCTTCTAACCGGGGGTGTGTTTTGCAGCGGATGTGCTGGAAGAAATGAAGATGGCTGTGCTGCCCTCCGGCCCCCTCGACGCCGGCTTCTCCGCCAACGAAGCTCCAGCCAACGCTCTCCCAAACACAGCAGCTCGCAACGAGGACTCTGAGCAGGACAAGCGAGAATGAGGCCAAGCGGAAGAAGAGCAGCGATATCGAGCTCGGTGTCGCGAACATGACCATTTAAGATTTACCTTCCTTCTTACTAATTCCTTTTTATTTTCTCTTCCTCATCGCATGAGGCTGCTCTTTATGGATAGGATGTATATCATGAAGTCTATCTTCTTTCACAATGCCATTTATCGCCCAACAACCCTACTAATTTGTGAATATCCTTTACGGAATGCTGGAAAAATTTATCTGGTACCATCGGGAAGCCAAAAAGCCAGCCATTTAGTTACAAAAAAAATTACAAATTTAAAAGTTAAAAAATCTTTTTTGCTAAATTTAAGTTGTCCTTTCTGTGTGAAGCTTGCAAGCGTGGCGCTGAACATTGCCTAATACCGCTTGTTGTATCTTTTACAAAATAGCAAATAGTGATGAGAAAGGCAGGGATACGGTAGAGAAAGGGACAAGCAGGTGAAAGCAGTGCCGGTGAAAGAAACCCTGCGCAGCGCTGACACTACAGGCTACACTCGCTGCAGGCTAGGTAGCTGCACTTCTGCGCAATCCCCTTTCCACCTCCAATCAACCATCCAACCTTTCCCAGCAAAGCATTGCAGTGCGATGTCCAAAAGAAGCGATGCCCCGCTAGAGGGCAGCCTGAAAAGGGCGGAGCCAGAGAAGTCGGATGCGGAGGAGAGCGATGTGAGCTCCGGCGAGCTCATCAGTGAGCCTTCCGACGACGAATTGGAGCCTCCCAGCCAGCATCACGTCATCACCAATCGTCTTCGCAAGCCACATCCCGACATACCCACTACTACCGGTTTTGCCCACCCTCCAATCGAGCTACTCACCTCATCAGAGTCCATGCTTCAGTCTCCATCCTGCGCCTGAGTGAGGAGGCGTTGGGGGAGGAGGCGGTGGATGTGGCGGCGGAGGTGAAGGAGCTGCTGTTGGCGGGGCGAATCTATCTAGTGGGCACGGCCCACTTCAGCCGGGAGAGCCAGGAGGACGTGGTTCGGACGGTGCGGGAGACTGAGCCGGACCTGGTGATGGTGGAGCTGTGCCGCTCCCGCGTCAACGTCCTCGAGCTCAACGAGGAACGCCTCCTCAAGGAAGCCTCTGAGCTCGGCTTTGACAAGGTACGCCTCTCATCTTCTTGCCCTGGCCTTGGTGGTTCAATGTAAGGGGATGGTGGCAGGTATTGGCGCATATCAAGACAGCAGGGATGGTGCAGGGCATCATGCACGTCCTCCTCGTCTCCATGAGCGCCAACATCACCCGCCAACTGGGCATGGCTCCTGGAGGTGGGCCAACAAATCTTCTTGGAGCGGAGATGTATTGGAGGGCATTGACAGGGGAGTTTCGTGCGGGTTTGCGAGCGGCAAAGGAGATCGCCGGTTGTCAGCTGGACCTAGGCGACCGCCCGGTGGAGGTCACGCTGCAGAGGGCCATCGGCAGTCTCAGCTGGTGGAAGAAGCTCCGCCTATTCTTCTACATACTCATCTCCCACACCAACACCATCTCGTTCTGCTTTTCTTTCCCTCTTCTTTCTAAGAACCAATTATCCGTACCTTGCCAGACCGGAGGATGTGGAGAAGTGTAAGGAGAAAGATATGCTGGAGCAATTGTTGGCCGAGTTGGCTGGCGAGTTCCCAGAGCTGAGTCGCATCTTCGTGAAGGAGCGGGACCTGTTCATGGCGGCTCGCCTGAGAACCCTCCTCTCCGCCGTCTCCTACCGGAAACTCAAGGCTTCTTCTTACACTCTACAGTCAATCATCCATCTATTACTGAGGCAGGACTTGCAGGCACACAAGGAGGGCAATCTGGAAGGCAGCTGTGAGCCAGCCGTAGTGGTGGGCGTGGTGGGGATGGGCCACGTGCCGGGCATTTGCGCCAACTTCCACCGCAACGACATCAACATCCGGGAACTGCTTCAGTTGGAATGGACTTCAAATGGGGTGGGACTGGGAGAGTAAGAGGAGGAGGTTGCAGAGTGCCTCCGAGGTCGCGAGCCGCCTTGCTGGTCCGCTACGGAGTGCTGGGCGGACTGCTGGGCTTCAGTCTGGCCTCCGGCTATGCCGTCTACAGGAGCATCAGATGGGGCTTTGGCGCCATCGCCGGCCCCCAGTGATACCCTTTGATTGGGATCTGTGATTGCTATTTTTCGGGATCTCTTTTGTTCATTTGAGGACAGTAAATTAATTGTGTAAGCTGTAAAAGCACTGAAGGAAGCGTTTCACAAAGCCTAATATTCTTGCTAATTTTGGGAAACATGAAATCCAAAAGTGAAAGCAAATTCAGTGTCATTCATGGAATGGCAGACGATGCAATCGTAAGCTCACTGGGAGAGGCGTGCATTCGGCAGTCGGACTTGGCCATTCTCGAATCTCCCAGCGGCTGGCTCAACGACAATCTCATCACCTTCGCCGCCGAGCATTTTGCTCTCGTCAAGTACAAAGACTCCGCTTCCAACAACGCCTTCGTCCATCCTTCCACTGTCCAGCTCACCAAGTTTATCCCAGCCCCTGACGTCTCTGCGGTCTTTTTAAGCTTTCTTTCATCCAATTCGCAAACTATACTTTGGTTCAGATCGTAGCAGACTTGAACTGGAGCGAAAAGCATCGCCTCTTCTTTCCCATCAACAGTCATAGGTTGACTTCTTCCTCGGTGAAATGAAAGTGGCTGATTGTGCCATAGGGGGTGCGAAAGCGCTGGTGGGAGCCATTGGTCGCTGCTGGTAGTGGAGCAGGGAGAGGAGGCTTTGAGGGGCAGCCACTGGGACTCCATTCTCGGCTCTGCCAATTCAGACCAGGCAGCCGCCGTTCTCCGCGTCCTGGCCCAGATTCTCGGCAAACCCTCCGCAGCGCTCATTCAAGTTTTCTTTCACTGCAGCTTTGTGGGAGTAAAATTTGTCCAAAGGTGTCGGAGGCGCCGCAGCAGGAGAACGGCCACGACTGCGGCCTCTACGTCATCGCTGTCACTGACGCCATCGCTGCTGGCAAAAGCCCCAGCTCCATCACCCCCTCCTACATCCGCCAGTATCGACAGAACCTCAAGGTCGCCTCCTTCTCGCGGAAGAGAAGCTTAGGAATAAAAATTATTGCAGGAGCTAGTCTTGAAATTCCCGCCAGCAAAATGATCACACCAGTATTCAGCCTGCGACAGGACAAAGAGTTTCTTTATGTCAGCATTCGCGCTCCTTATTGCAAGGCAAACACACTGCCTTCTCTAATGATAGGGCGCATGAGCAGATGAGTTTTAGGTATCGGAGGCAGAGGTGGAGTTTGGTGGGAGGGAGTTCCTGTTCAATGCGCAGCCCTACTTCCTTCGCCTCTACCTGCCGGCTGATGTGGTGGAGAACGGGAAGGAGAAAGCCGAGTTCCACACGGACACTGGTTCACTTCTTTTCCTGCAAAAGAGCATTGAAGCAAGGAAGATGCTACAGGGTGCTATGAGATAATGGTGCCCAAGGCAGTGGTGGGTGAAGATTTCGAAGGGCTGGATATGATGACGAAGCTGCTCACTCCGCCAGGCAGCGACACCGCTGCACCCCTCGTTCAAGAGCTTCCCAACTCTCAGGACGACCCCGACGACCTTGTCCACCAAGTTTTCCAGCAGCAAGAGCCAATCTCTCTTCCAGAAGATACACTGGTCTCTAGAAACGGTTAGCTCAGGTCCGGTAGCCGTCGTGAGGGTAGGCTAAGGCAGTGCAATGCTTGAAGGCTATGGATTTGCCGGCCTCCGTCATGGCGTGGTCAAGGCTCTGCGCGAAGAGCTCACCCTCCTCTTCTCCATCGATTCACCAGACACTCTCAGCGCAGAGGAACGCTCCAACTTTGCGCACCAGGAGGAACAGGAGAAATTCTCACCTGACCACTATCTGTTCTTGCTCAACTACTCTTTCAAAGCTTATTTCACGAGCTAAAAGAGGTGCAGGGCGGACTTGTTGGAGTCTGGTGAGGAAATAGGATCCATGCTGGAGCTGCAGTTGCCCTGGCAGCAAGACGGCTGGCCCAAACTCAGCGAAGCCGATCGCTGCCGTCTCAAAGACCTGCCCAAACGCCGTCTGCCGCCTCTTCCCAACACCGCTCTCCAATCGACACTGGCCACTCTTCTGGAGATCCTCTACGGGTCCCTTCCATCCCATTCTCTGGTGGATGGATGAAGAATGGGCGATTGGCAGGTATGCCTACGACCAGCGGACAACGGAAGGGGAAGGGTCGGTAGAGAGCGGATGGAATGTGCAGAAGCTCAGCGCCAGTCTCTCCTGCCTCGCTCCAGGCCTCAGCCTTCGCTCCTCTCTCATCAGCTGCCTCCGACGAGCCCATGCTTGGCCGCTCTACCGGAGCTGGGCTTTGGCTCTTCAATGCGCTCGTGACGTCCTCCTCATCCTCCGCTCCGGTTCCTCATTTCCTACCTCTCCTAAGTTTCTCCAAGAAAAGTGTCTGAAGGGCGGGTGGGTGTGCTGAAATGCCTGCTGGCAGTGCACGCGGAGTTTGCCAGCCACGGGGACTATCGCTACATCCTCAACGATCTCTACCTCACCGACTACCTACTCTGGCTGCAGGAGCTTGAGTGATCTGGAGGGATTGAGGGAAGAAATGGGTAGCTGGAAGCAGTTGCAGGGAGAAGGAGCTGCAGAGGTGCGCGGAAGAGCTGAGATGTCTGATAGACGGACTGAAGAAAGATGATGCGGGCCTTGGCCTAGATGAGGTTGAGCTGAGTGCGCGCCTGGAGCATCTTCAGCTTCCCGATGTCCTATCCCATTCTCCAAATGCTGACTCAGATGATGATTCTATTGATTCTATTGAATTCTATTGACCTATCAATTTAGCGCCTTATGGAAGTAAAATAAAGGAAAAGCATCTCTCATTAAAGTTTGGCTGCAAACTAACTTGAAACTGTCATTGTTGTTATGGGACAAGCAAAGCTAAGCAAAGGTATGTCACTAATCTGAAGATTGAATGTGCAGCATGAAGGAATGAAAAAGAACTGGCCCCATTTAGGCTGGAAAAGCTGTAAATGTAATGGACACGAATTTTGGACAGGCAAAAAATGTGTCTCAATCATTGATTGCTTGCATGGCGTCGGCGACGTAAATTGGGCTGGCGCGAGGGAGCAAAGCGAACCGTCAGCGCCCAGCCCCTCTTTTCGACCCAGGTGTACGTTTTCGGGGTTATTGCTAGATCTTAAAATTGATAAGGCTCTTGCTCCTCACAGAAGAATCCAATCGTTCTGATTCTTTTTGCATTGGAAAGAGCATCATCGAATTGTCCAAAACTCGCGAGAAATCGCCCAAAACTTGCAGCAATCATTAGAAAATCACTCAAAACCATTTGTCCGAACTCCTTCTCCTTCTTCTTCTCCTTCTTCTCCTTCTTCTTCTCCGCATCTATTCAATGGACGATAGTAGGTATTCAATCGGCCTGTACTTAAGGCATCAATTGGCAATGTTCAATGGTAATTCTGTGCAATTAATATGGTATAAGTCTACAGAGGAAGTTGTGCGGCTGTGTGGTCAAGTGGCTTGTCTATTTGACTCGATCCAGAGATGACCAGGTTCAAACCTTCTTTGATCCTTTTATTTTATTCTTTTTTTATCTTAAAAGTGGAAGAAATATGTGGTACCATCGGGCAGACCAAAAATAATACTCCTTGTTCCCAAAAATCGATTGCCCTGAGTTTAAGACAAGAAAAATTCTCAAAAATATGTTAATTTTCCAATGAATTTGCATAATATTTTTCATTTTCGAATTTTTCCTTTTTGTTATATTTTTCAAATAAGTTTTTTTTATTCACTTTTTGATTTATCTAATAAAATCTTAACTAAATATATAGCCAACAATATCAAATTTGTATTTTTACATTTTATACTATATTAAAAGTGGGAGAAATATCTGGTTCCATCGGCAGGCCAAATGTGGGCCTCTTTTTCCAAAATTTGGAATTGCCTCGAGTAAAAAGTCAAGGAAATACAATTTCTACTAGTGGAATCTGCTGCGTCATCTGCATTTTGTTTTTGGGCGCGCATGGAAAGAGACACTGAACTGCGCGCCAAAAACAAAATGCAACTGACCAAGCAGCAGATTCCACTAGTAGAAATTGTATTTCCTTGACTTTTTACTCGAGGCAATTCCAAATTTTGGAGAAAAGAGGCCCACATTTGGCCTGCCGATGGTACCAGATATTCTTTACTTGTTGGCTGGCTTCTTTCCAGCGGCGTCGAAAATCTTGATCATGCGATCGATGCGCCCGAAGGCCTCCTCCAGCATGTCCTTGACAAACTTTGTTAAGCCTGAGAATAGAAGAGGAAAATTGGGACCTTTTTAGCCTGGACGGCTTTGATCTGGCGGCGGATCTCGTCGTACTGGGCATCGAAGAAGCCGTACTTGAAGCGCGCCTCAGCCAGGGCGCCTCAATGCATGTTGTTAGGACTGGGGCGTTGGATAGCAGCGCGGATACTGTCGCAGCGGTGGATGAAGGAGCGGGCAACGCCGTCGGAGTCCTGGCCGAGGAGCAGGGAGCTATCCAGGCAGCCTGTATCCGGCCCTTCCACCAGCTCCTCCTCCAAGGAGGCGGGGATGAGGGAGAGGGGACTGCCGGGCTCCCTCCCCTCAAATGCCTCTTTGCCCACCATGCCATCATCCTGATGCCATAGAGTGGGGACTAGAAACCTCGGCCTCCTTCCCGTTCCACGCGATGGCCATGTCGTTCAGCGCCCGCAGCTGCTTCTCCTGCTCCTTGAGTGTGCGCAGTTTTATGATCTCAATGGATCTCCGTCCCAATATCATTTTTTTAATAAAGCAAAAGGGAATGTAGGATTGTTGCTCCTGGCGAAGCTGGAGTAGGCCGCGCTTCACGTGTTGCTCCATGCTCCAAGCATGGCTTTCCCAACTCCACAGCTCCTTTGCTTTCCCATTCACCACGCGGTCTTAAATATCAAACAAAATATTTCATATATCGCGATTTTTGCGCGGCCGCAGGCCGCCTGCCGCGGAGGGCAGGGCAGTCAGAGCTCCGGAGGCCGGAGGGCATGGGTGCGGAGGCCCCGGAGCGGAGCCTAGCATACGAAGTATTCTAGGCGAAGCGTAGGGGCCGTAGCACCCGTGCCCGAAGGCCGGAGGAGTCTTGGCGCCCTGCCCGAAGCGGCGGGCGGCCAAGGCCAGCTTAAGCAGTCACCCCATTTTTGCGTCCGTCTGTCCGCATATATATATATATATATATATATATATATATATATACACACACACATATATATATATATATATATATATATATATATATATATATATGCGTCTTTCCGGGGCCCGTACTCCGCGGTTTTTCAACGAAATTGGCTGATTTTTTGCATGAAGGTCCGACTGGGGTGGTATCTCCAGGCCATTTTTTGCGCTTGACGTAATTTTGCGTTTTTCGGCCAAAACCTAAATTTTTGATGTTTCCAAGCACCAAAAATCATAAGTAGCTGGGTTTTCAATGAAATCAGCTGATTATAGGCAGCTACGTCCTAAGAGGTGATTTCTTGAAGATGGCAAAAAAAATTTTCTAAATATTTGTAATATCTCAATTTATGGCCAAAACCCTAAAATCTTGATGTTTCAAAAATTTGAACATCCATAAATCAATGGTTTTTCAATGAAATCAGTTGAATTTTGGCATGTACGTCTACCATGGTGATATCTAGAAACTGTTAAAAGGACTTTTTGGCAAATTTATTATTTCTTGATTTATAGTTAAAAACCAAAAATCTTGATGTTTTAAAAATTCGAGCATCCATGGTTTTCAATAATATTAGCTCAATTTGGGTGGGAGGCTTATTTGTAATTAAACCAGCTGATTTTGACTAGAATTGATTCATATGAGTGGATTAGTAACGTTCTTTACTTGGAACAAAGGCCGCGCATCTTGGCAATAGCCGAGAATACCTTGTTGAAACAGCTATCAAATTGTCGACATAGTAAAAAGACATTATTATGAAAACTACCAAATTCGGCCTGAAATCGAGTTAAAAATTCGAACAGGTCATAAAAACAGTTTTCTTATGACTACAGATCTTTAATGAACCTTGGAAAAGAACTTAAAATTTCTAAATTGGCAAGTCGTACCTGCTGTAAACCGAATTTAACAAAATGGTGCATCAATTAATGATTCGCTTTCTGTAAGTTACTCTGGTTATTTCTTTCCTACGAAAGAAAATGGAAAATAAATTGAACCGTTATAGATGTTCTCTATGAGACACAGGAGTGTGGCGAAGTCGTTGCTGGATTGTTCAACGGAAGAATGAGATGTAGTGGGAGCATGGGAGGCGGAGCACTGGCGGGTCTTGTCTTCCTTCATCACTTCCTTCTAAATCTCCAAAAATTAATTATTCAACACAGCAAGGTATTCTGGGCTGTTGCCAAGAGATGCGCGGCCTCAGTTTGATGCAAAAATACCGATTGAAAAAACTAAAACCAGTATGCCGCTACCTCCTTGAAATCACTGAAATTGTTTGGTTGTATGCTGAAAACGATAGGATTTTACCTCTAAATCAAGAAAAACTAATAAATATTCGAAGAATTTGTGATAAATACTTCATAATGTTGGCGAATCTTGGTTGATCGCTTGGCGGGAAAACCTTGTTTGCTCTGCACTCGTAAAAGCTTGGGCATTAGGGTGAGGAAATTTGACTTTACAGAGAATTTAGAAATACTTAATTGCGCGCCAAAACAAAATAGAATTGTCTTAGAAGCAGATTCCACGAATATTTTTCTTTGATTTTGCATTTCATTTCTTTCAATCGATTTATTGGAATTTTCATTTCTTTCAATCGATTACTTACTTTATGCTTGCTTTATAAACATGCCAATGCAGACGCAAAAACGAGGTAACTGATTAAGCTGGTTTTGACCGTCCGCCACTTCAGGCAGGGTGCCAGAGCTCCTCTGGCCTCGTAGGCTACGCTACGGGGCCTTTGAGCCCATGCCCTCCAGCCTCGGAAGTCATGACTGCCCTGCTCTCTGTAGCAGGCGGCCTTAGGCTGCGCAAAAATTGCTGACCTTGGCATTGTCCTTGGAATTCGTGCCGGCTTCTAGTCGCCACTCCCCTTGAGGGTATAGGCCCACTTTAACTTCGCCTGCTAATCCCATCGCTCTATCAGTTGCAACTTGCAAGGCCAAAAGGGGAAGTTGAAAGAACCGGAACAACTCTTCTGGGGCAGATGGTCAAAGGCCGACTTAGGCGGCTCTTCGACGGTGGACATGAGCTCGTGGCGAAGCTCTGCCTTCATCTGCATCCCTTCTTTCCTCCTCTCCATGATTTGATAGATTTGATATATTCTTTGATAGAGCCGGCCCAACCTGAGTCATGCAGTCCTGCAGCCAACCGGGAGGCTCCTTGGGCGGCTGGTCGCCAGCCTGGCGCTTTGCTCGTCCGTCCACGTAGATGGCCAGACAGTCTTTCGCGTAGCCCATCTGAGAGCTCTCCTCTCCTTTCAGTGGACAGATCATTTTCTTCCAAAGAACCTGTAGAGCGTGCAGGATGGCGTCCTCATTGTCCAGGAGGACTCGCTCTCCGTCCTCGTCCAGATACCATTTGCGGAGCTTCTCCGTCTGGCGCTCCTCCAGTAGGCAGCTCAGGTCTAGGTTGAGCCAGATCTGCAAAATTTACCTACTCTTCATTCCCCTATCCTCGGCAAAACTGAAGTGTGGCGTCCAAAGATGGGTGGATAGATGCATGGGCAGGAACTAGGCCAAACCTGGAAGGCAGCGATTTTGCTGGGACTGAGAAGAGAGCTGGCTTCGAAGGGCATGTCCATGCTGCGTAGGGGGCGGGCAGGCTCGCCCAGGGTGAAGAATTCGATCAGCATCTTTTTTTCCCTCACTGCTGCAAACCGAGTGGGAGAATCACCTAAGCCAGAGAACTTCCCTAGATCTAATGCGCACAAAAACTGGCTGACTCATGCATTTTTCGACCGCTCCTCAGATTTACTAACACCTATTGCTGTTTCGCTGAAGCCCTGTTGGGGAGGGATAGAAGTGACCTTAGCAAGGCTAAAGGTGGGGTAGTTATTTTTAAGGGCTTGATTTCTACCAGTTTTTTTCTATGTTTCTACAGATACGTGGGTGGCCTGTTGAGCACTAGAGTGAGGCAATCCAGCCCAGCTTCCCTCTCGCCGTCAGCGCAAGAGCCAGCCTTGGGCTTTCAGGCGAAAACTATTTCATTGCGCGATGCCGGCATTTGCATGAAAACCTTTGCTGCCCTGCTTTGAGTGCGCTCGCTTTGGGCCCAGCCCCGTCTGTGTAGGCGCTACAGCCCCTAGGCTTCCACCGCAAACTAGGCTACGCTCAGTGGCCGCGGCATCCAAGCCCTGCGGACCTCTGACTGCCCTGCCCACCGCAAAAAATGAATGGAAGTAGGCTTGGACATTTGGGCGCATTGTTTGACTAAAAAAGAGAAATTTAGCTTATGCTGACTTCTTTTACCGTGAAAAAAGGTGATTTTTGTTTTGGACTCCTGCGCAAGGTTTTGCGCGAATGAAGGTTTTTGCGTAGCAAAAGGAGCGATTGGGGCTGCGTATAATTGCATGCATCTTTATGTCTAAAGAATAGTTAGCAAGACCGCAGATTCTTAAAAAAGCTACAGGATTTCGCATAAATCATACAAAAACAAATTATAAAAAATATTTATTATTCATACTTTTTCTGTTATCTTTTAATGAACATAATATACATAATTTGGAAAAGCAAATGAAGAAAACATAATTGACGATTTGGCACAATTAGCAAATTTAATCAAACGCATCAGATAGATGATTGGATGTAAACAGCTCAAAATATACGAATGGAAAATTTCCAACATGGATAAAACACGCTCAACAAATGAACCGAAAAACTATCTTTCGGTGAGTAAAATCCTGAAAAGCGTCTTGTTAGAGTCCTCTTAAGAAAATGCTAGCAGCGATTAGTTGTTTTGGAAGGCACGAATATCGCCGAGAGATATGATATTTTCTCCGGGTCCGGGCACAGAAATCCGCAGCCCTCCACTTGCATTTCTTCTTTACACTGGAGAATGAATAATGGGGAAGGAAGGAGTGAAAAAAAAGAATGAAACCTGGTTCAGGAATTCTTCGATGCCCGTGTGGTGGCTGTGGCGGCAAAGTTGGTGGGAGATGCAGGGGTTTTGAAGCCAAGCTGGGAGCAGTAGAATATGAGCTTGTTGGAGCTGCTGGGATCAATTTGCCCGCCGCTGGGATCTCCGGTTGCTCCGAGACCGCCTCTCGTCCAAAGCGACACCTCAACACCGCTCCTTCCTCTCCTCCCCAACCGCTTCTCCTCCTCAACATGAAATGAATGGGTGATACCAGAAACGGCTTTGGTCACGGTGGATTGTTGGCGAACGGAATAAGCTATTCTGGTCTGGGCCTGAATCTGGAATCATGCATGAGGTTGGAGCCAACGCCGTTGGCGGGGCAACGCAAGTCTCGAAGTCAAAAGCCAGTAAAGCTCTCTTAATTCGTTTTCATTGAGCACTTGGCCTAGCACTACTATCAATCACTTATTTTATTTTCGATTCAGGCTATGTCTGCAACGATCGGATAGATATGATTTGCTTGTTGTTTGCGTGAAATTTAGCCTAATAAACAAATTACTTACGATGGAGGATGAGCTGGCGAGGTCGTTGCGGGCGCGTTTGATGGAGTCGGACCCGCTGGTGTTTTTGTTGATGGAGCCATTGGCCTTGGACATGGTGGTGATGTGAAGTGGCTAAAAGAGCGAGTGTGCTGCCTGTGAGTCGTGAGTGTGAGGCTGGAGCGTTGATGCCAGAGTCATGGCCGGTGTTGATGCCAGAGCCCAGGGCGGTGTTGTTCCCGGAGTTGTGGCCGGCGTTGCTGATGTCGACGGCGAAGGTTATGCCGTGTGCGTTGGCCCAAGAAGCATTGGCCTCCCGAAGTGACGAAAGCCAAAGAAATTCGGCCAGCTTAGACATGTCTAGACTCTATTTTGACACGCTGCAAAAGCCTGGGCATACAAAAGTCCGGCAAAGTGACATTTTTTAAAAATGGTCTGGCAAAGTACTGGATAGGTTTAATCTGTTCCAATAAACAAAAAATAAATAAATAATCTGTTCCCAAACTTACTAACTGCTGCGTACGAGGCGAATTGCATCATCATCCATGGTAAAATCCAACAATAAAATTTTCAACCATCATCCAACAAGATTTTACAAGCACTAAACTGCTATGGTCTCTAAACTTATCTCTATTTAATTTTCTCTATTTATATTTATCTCTAAATTGTGATGTCGCATGAAAAATAACCCCAGCCCAGCAGAACAGGAGCGTAACTCCTCCGCGAATCCTTTCAGCCTCAACAGCATCCGTCGCTTCGTCGAAGAACTGCGAAATGTCTGCTCCTGGATGGTCTTCGATGCGGAAAGTCATCTTACGGCAGGTGACTGTGGCCTGTAGTTCCATTTGTTTCCTGTTTTGAGAGTGAGAAACAAAGAACTCTGAGCTACATTCAACAAAAATGTTCTTTTCCACAACCCATCATATCAGTCTCCTGCGATGCCGGAGCTGTTCGATTGTACTATGGTTTTAAAACATTATTTCGTAAGCCTCTTCACAAAAAAGTATGTCTAACGGATTTTGTATTGCTGAAGTCGATGGCTAACGTGATGTCGTGTTCATTGCACCAGGCGGCGTTGGCCTCCCGAAGGGAGGAGAGGTACAGGAAATCCGCCAGCTGAGACATGACAGCTTTTGACACGCTGCAAATTTCTTCTACAAGCACCGAGCAAAGCAAACTGGCCTTCTACATTTCTGGCCTTCTTCTGACCTTCTACATTTCTTCTGCAAGCTTCTTCTACAATTTCTTAAAGCAGCAACCTCCTCTACAGCAGCTGGAGATCGCGATGTGCGGCTTGCCAAGCCGTTTATGAGGGCATAAAAGGTCACCAAGAGGGTCGAGATCCTCTCCGGGCATAGGAAGCCGCATCCCTCCACCGTCCTTTCGTTTGGACCTCAATAAAGGATATTAGGAGGACTCGGGCGTTCGATAGAAGCAGATACTCTCGCATAGATCCAGGAAGGGGCGGGCGACGTCCATGAGGTTGGGGCTGAGGAGGTAGCTGGAATCGAGGATAGGCGCCGTCCCATCCTCCTCCTCCTCCAGCATGGAAGGGGCGCAGGGTGAGGGGAATGCCAGGCTGCAGCCCCAGCCGATGCTGGTGGATATGATGCTAAAGAGTAGGGAGCCTGCCTCGTGGTGCGATACCTGCTCATCTTTTTTCAGCTGCAGCAGCTCCTCCAGCTCTGTGAGCATGTGCCTATATACCGCCTCAATCCATCTCTGTCCAATTTGTACTCCACTGTTTTTAAGACAAGACTAAAATGCTACAGCATGCGAAGCTTATGAATTTTCAACCATCAAAAAGATATAGACAAGATGCTAAGCAATCGTGATACATTTTGATTTGAACAGAGAAACCATTTTGAGCAGAAATTTCATCTAAAAACTCCACTGCTCATTCATAAGCAGGCGGCAATTTATGGCAGAAATTATAGTTTATTTGTCAGGTTTTGCTCAAATTATAATTGATTTTTGAAATTTTCTTCATTATTTTCAGTTTCAATTTCATTAATACAAAAACCATAAACTTTGATTTCAAGCCACATGCCTTAAGTAGTATTGCTACGAGGAAAATATTCCAAAGTTGGAGCATGATTCACATTAAAATCAAAATTAATCGTATTACAAATACCTGCATAATTTGACTCATTATTGGATTTTAGATTGATTCTAATATTTTCAATTTTTTTATCCAATTTTTTTGCTTTTTAATTTTATTGTAGCTTAAAGTTAATTAAGTTTATTTGACTTGTTTTTATAATGATTAAGTTATATTTTTGCATTTTTTATTATATATTATTTTTCTCTATAGTATTGTCCTCTTTTTGCCAAAATTGCCGCCTGCTTATGAATGAGCAGTGGAGTTTTTAGATGAAATTTCTGCTCAAAATGGTTTCTCTGTTCAAATCAAAATGTATCACGATTGCTTTGCATCTTGTCTATATCTTTTTGATGGTTGAAAATTCATAAGCTTCGCATGCTGTAGCATTTTAGTCTTGTCTAGATCTTGGCCATGTGGAAAACATTTACTTGCCACATGAACAAGGCTTCGAGACAATGAAGTTTTAGATAAGAAAAAACCTACTTTGGTGTCTCTCTCTCGGCACTGTCGCTCTCTATGATTCCATAAAGCTCAAAAACCTATTTCATGCAAGCTAACCTGAGCATCAGTTTATAAAAAAATGCGCAGTTTCACTGAAATGAAACATTAGGAAATTGAGTAGAGCACAAAATCGATAAAATCGCTCTCAAAAACGTGAATTGCTTGGGAGATTTCTCCATGTAACCCATGCCAAAAATAGCACCATTGGAAAGCTGAATCAATTTGCCAAAATACGTAATTCTTAGTTTTTTCTGTTGCGCTTTTGTTGTAGAATGCCATCAAGTTAAAGTTAGGAATGTCCTATTTTTGCAGTTTTCTTCCATACTTTTTTAAATATTTAAAATTCTAAGCCCTAAATCAAAATTTCAAGAATTTTGCCATCTGGAGCACACTGAGAGCTTTCGATTGATGTATATATGTCCTAGGGTTCAACCTACCAGTCTTCCAATCAATTCGGTCACACGCAACCATGCAAAAACTCGATCACCCATTCATAACTAGGGCGCTGTCGCGCCCTAGGAATTAAGAGAGCTTTTGTGAGAGGTTGAAAAGTGGGACGGACAAAAATTTTTACCCCCATTTTTTATATTTTTTATTAAAATTATACATTTTTTTAAGACTTTTGGTAGATTATGAGCATCCAAAACTAAAAATTCGATTTTTGTTTAATTTTGGAATTTAAAAAAACGGCCGATTTTTTAATCATCCATAACTCTCGTTCTGCTCAACGGATTTTAATGATTTGACCACCAATCGAACCGTTTCAAAAAGAAGAATATTTTGTTTTTTTGTTCGTTTCTCTTCGATCATTTCCTACCGAGTTATTAACAAAAAAACAGTTTTTCAGTTTTCAAAATTTCAAAAAATTTATAATTTCGATGTAAAAATTTCATTTGCGCCGGACGAGACCCATTTTTTCTAAAATTTCAGGTAATTTTACATATGTGTACCATTCCATAACTTCAAAAGCCTTGTTCTAAGAGAGATATTTGAGTCTCAAAATGAAAATGCCCATTTTGCCCCTATGTTATAGCATGGGCAAAAAATGAGCAAAATATTTTTTGTCTCAGAATACTAATTTTTTGGCTCAATAAATTTCTTCTGACCCGTATCCATCTAGCTGAGTGGTTTTTAGCTTCAATTTTATCCTTTGAGTGCGTTAATTTTGACTGCAACTTTCCATATGCTACACCACTACCTATGCTACAGCATAGGGAAAAATAATATCAACATTTTCATGCTCAAGGGATAAAATTGAAGCTAAAAACCACTCAGCTAGATGGATACGGGTCAGAAGAAATTTATTGAGCCAAAAAATTAGTATTCTGAGACAAAAAATATTTTGCTCATTTTTTGCCTATGCTATAACATAGGGGCAAAAATGGGCATTTTCATTTTGAGACTCAATATATCTCTCCTAGAACAAGGCTTTTGAAGTTATGGAATGGTACACATATGTAACATTACCTGAAATTTTAGAAAAAATGGGTCTCGTCCGGCGCAAATGAAATTTTTACATCGAAATTATAAATTTTTTGAAATTTTGAAAACTGAAAAACTGTTTTTTTGTTAATAACTCGGTAGGAAATGATGGAGCAGAACGAACAAAAAAAACAAAATATTCTTCTTTTTGAAACGGTTCGATTGGTGGTCAAATCATTAAAATCCGTTGAGCAGAACTAGAGTTATGGATGATTAAAAAATCGGCCGTTTTTTTTTAAATAAAAAAATAAACAAAAAACGAAATTTTTGTTTTTGTTGCTCATACTCTACCAAAAATCTTAAAAACATGTCTACTTTTAATAAAAAATATAAAAAAGGGGGGTAAAAATTTTTGTCCGTCCACCTATTTGATATATTTCACCTTCTCAGAAAAGCTCTCTTAAAAGGAACGAACCGTTTGTTGGCGCACTTGGTGGAGCTTGTTCTTGTTCAGGGCGATGCTTTTCTGCATCGCCTCGCCGTTCCGCTGCCAGCTCTGCAGCTCCTCTGCCTCTCCGTCAACGACCTATGCTTAAACATCAGGCAAAATATTTCATGTATCTTGATTTTTGAACCGTCCCAATAAGAAAATGATTGATAATTTAAAAAATTCGGCCAGAAATAGATTTAAGAATTCAACACCTCATACATTAAAAAACTACACAACCAATCTATGTTTCGCATAATGTAACAAGGAATATATAAAGCGTAAAATAATCACATGCTAATTGAATGCCTTCAGCAGCTCCTCCGTTCTCTCCCTGATGCCCTCCTTCCAGAATCTCCTTGACCAATTTTTTTAGGCATGAGGATAGGAGTGCGAAATAGGGACCTTCTTTTCCTTTTCCCGCTTGATTTGCCGGAGGAGCTCGTCATTCACGGCTTTGTAGAGCCCGTAGAAGAGGCGAGCGCTGCTGATCGGACCTCAATAAATGATGTTAGGTAGGACTCGGGTGTTCGATAGAAGCAGATACGATCGCACAGGTCCAAGTACGAACGTTCGGGCGACGTCCATGAGGTGGGGGCTGAGGAGGTAGTTGGAGTCCTCGAGCTGGAGCCCCTCCCCCTCCCCCTCCCCCTCCTCCTCCGCCTTCTCCTCCTCCTCCAGCATGGACGGGGGATGCAGCGTGAGGGTCCCGGCCTGCAGCCCCAGCCGATGCTGGTTGATATGATACTAGAGAGTAGGGAGCCTACCTCGTGGTGCGATACCTGCTCATCTTTTTTCAGCCGCAGCAGCTCCTCCAGCTCTGTGAGCATGTGCCTATCCACCGCCTCAATCCATCTCTGTCCAATTTGTAGTCCACTGTTTTTAAGAATTAAAAGGAACGAACCGTTTCTTGCCGCACTTCGTGGAGCTTGTTCTTGTTCAGGGCGATGCTCTTCTGCATCGTCTCGCCGTTCCCCTGCCAGCTCCGCAGCTCCTCTGCCTCTCCGTCAACGACGTATGCTTAAACATCAGGCAAAATATTTCATGTATTTTCTACTCCTTTTGAACCGTCCCAATAAGAAAATGATTGATAATTTCAAAAATTCGGCCAGAAATAGATTTAAGGTTTCAACACCTCATACATTAAAAAACTACACAACCAATCTATGTTTCGCATAATGTAACAAGGAATATATAAAGCGTAAAAAATAAATCACATGCTAATTGAATGCCTTCAGCAGCTCCTCCGCTCTCCTACATGGTCCTTCCGTATAATCTCCTTGAACAATTTTTTTAGGCATGAGGATAGCAATACGTAAATGAACCACAT
>JASANA010002696.1:0-14135 GCA_030248095.1 Ptycholaimellus sp. GST1_10
TCAAGTAATCAAAGTAGGGCGGTGGATGCAGGATGCTTTTCCTCCCATGTTTCAGTGGATATCAAGTAAGCAAAGTAGGGCGGTGGATGCAGGATGCTTTTACTTTTCTCCCCCCTCCTCCCATGTTTCAGCGGATATTCAAGTAATCAAAGTAGGGCGGTGGATGCAGGATGCTTTTCCTCCCATGTTTCAGTGGATATCAAGTAAGCAAAGTAGGGCGGTGGATGCTGGATGCTTTTACAGGCCTCTTTAGGCCCACCCAATCCTCCCATGTTTCAGCAGATATTCAAGTAATCAAAGTAGGGCGGTGGATGCAGGATGATTTTCCTCCCATGTTTCAGGGGATATTCAAGTAAGCGAAGTAGGGCGGTGGATGTAGGATGTTTTTACAGGCCTATTTAGGCTAACCCAATCCTCCCATGTCTCAGCAGATATTCAAGTTATCAAAGTAGGGCGGTGGATGCAGGATGCTTTTACAGGCCTATTTAGGCTCACCCAATCCTCCCAATCCTCCCATGTTTCAGTGGATATTCAAGTAGCAAAGTAGGGCGGTGGATGCAGGATAATTTTACAGGCATATTTAGGCTCACCCAATTCTCCCATGTTTCAGTGGATATTCATGTCAATTTAAAAATTATAAAAGCCCAGCTAAACTTTAGTACATTCATCCCCATAAGATATTTGAGTGCAATTTTTCTAGCTGGTTCCATTTAGTCGCCGTAGGCGACGGCGAAGCTCAACCTAGTCCATATATATAATAGAGGAGCCTGTCTTGTTAGTAAGCATGGGGCGCGCCATGAGGGAAGCTTCCTGTGAGGAGGTGAGAGTGTTTTTGGGTAAATCAGGGTCGGGGAACACGATTCTGAGTTATAGAGCTTGCGCCGATCGCGGGAACATGCTTAAAACATCAAAAAAGTCAGTTTTTTCAATGTTTTGGAACTGCGCAGTTTTGGAAGCTACCCAATTGAGCAAAATTTCAGTCATTAAAGATAAATATTCCCAAACAAATAAGCCTCGAACCTCTTTGGCAACCTAACCCCACTCGGGTTGGGTTCCTAATCTTTGAAGTCCCTTGAGGACAGCCAGGTGTTCTATTCACTTGGTGTGGCTGTAATTTGGCCACTGGGTGGGGGGATCCTCAAAAGAGTCGTTAGACCAAAAAAGAGGCTAATGCATGAAAAAAAGCTGAGCACCCGTGTAGCGGGATCCATGCAGCCCAATCAATCCATTTTCTTTTCAAATGTGTCGCCATCAATCAGCACTATACTTTGTCTCCTTTACCTTCCAATAATCAATTGTCTCCATGCTCCATTCCAATTTCCAATCTACAAAGCAAGAAACAAACCCTCAACCTATTTGCCTACCCTTACCTGCTTCATTCCAGTCCCCAAGCCCTTGCCGGCATGCTACATGCAAACCCTTTGACACATAACAAAAATTTGTCTTTGTCCTATACCAGATCGCCACGCCCCATTCAAACTCGAAATCTTCACATCATGCATTAAACAATATCTGAAAATCGTTGTTTCCATGCTCCAAAAACCTTGGTTCTTTGCTCCATACCAGCCTCAAAGCTCACCAAGCCGTTTTTACCCCCCCCCCCCCCCCCCACCCCCAGCGGTTGGTCTTGGATGGCTGACCACAAAACCATAAAACCAAAAAAGTGGATATCAAGTAATCAAAGTAGGGCGGTGGATGCAGGATGCTTTTCCTCCCATGTTTCAGTGGATATTCAAGTAATCAAAGTAGGGCGGTGGATGCAGGATGCTTTTCTTCCCATGTTTCAGTGGATATTCAAGTAATCAAAGTAGGGCGCGAGGAGTGCTCTTTCCTCCCATGTTTCGTGGATATTCAAGAAGCAAAGAGGAGGCTTTTCCTCCCATGTTTCAGTGGATATCAAGTAAGCAAAGTAGGGCGGTGGATGTAGGATGACGCCTTTAGGCTAACCCAATCCTCCCATGTTTCAGTGGATATTCAAGTAATCAAAGTAGGGCGGTGGATGCAGGATGCTTTTCCTCCCATGTTTCAGTGGATATTCAAGTAAGCAAAGTAGGGCGGTGGATGCAGGATGCTTTTCCTCCCATGTTTCAGTGGATATTCAAGTAAGCAAAGTAGGGCGGTGGATGCAGGATGCTTTTCCTCCCATGTTTCAGTGGATATTCAAGTAAGCAAAGTAGGGCGGTGGATGCAGGATGCTTTTCCTCCCATGTTTCAGTGGATATTCAAGTAATCAAAGTAGGGCGGTGGATGCTGGATGCTTTTCCTCCCATGTTTCAGTGGATATCAAGTAAGCAAAGTAGGGCGGTGGATGCAGGATGCTTTTCCTCCCATGTTTCAGTGGATATTCAAGTAATCAAAGTAGGGCGGTGGATGGAGGAGGCCTTGCAGTGGATATTCAAGTAACGGAGCAGGATGCTTTTCCTTCCATGTTTCAGTGGATATCAAGTAAGCAAAGTAGGGTGGTGGATGCAGGATGCTTTTCCTCCCATGTTTCAGTGGATATCAAGTAAGCAAAGTAGGGCGGTGGATGCAGGATGCTTTTCCTCCCATGTTTCAGTGGATATCAAGTAAGCAAAGTAGGGCGGTGGATGGAGGATGCTTTTCCTCCGATGTTTCAGTGGATATTCAAGTAAGCAAAGTAGGGCGGTGGATGCAGGATGCTTTTACAGACCTATTTAGGCTTGCCCAATTCTCCCATGTTTCAGTGGATATTCATGTCAATTTAAAAATTATAAAAGCCTAGCTAAACTTTAGTACATTAATCCCCATAAGATATTTGAGTGCAATTTTTCTAGCTGGTTCCATTTAGTCGCCGTAGGCGACGGCGAAGCTCAACCTAGTCTTATATAATACGCGTGATGCCATTTTAAGGGGGGTCTCGGCGCCACCTGGATTCTTTAGTTATCTTGGCATGTGATAGCTCTACGTTTGGCTTTTGATGAGTTAATCAATATTTTTTGGGTTGCTCCATGCATGGAAAAATTTTAAATTATGAAATAATTGAAAATGTGCCGATTTTTGCCATTTTTGGACATTTTTTGACTTTGAAGATTCATAACTCCTTCATTTTTTTACTTTTGCTGTCGGACTTTTTTTTAAATTAAAGCTACAACAGTTCTGCTTAAAATACATTAAATAGTTTTTAAATTTTTAAAGTAAAATATTTGAAAAAAGTGGATTGACTGAGGCCAATTTTTCGATTTCTTTCCTACCCAGGAGCCCAATGTTTTTGGAAAGAGATAAGTAATTCTTCAAGACAAGAAGACGCATGGTAAGCATGATGCAGGCATGGAGGTGGATACAATGGAGGGAAAACTCTCCTATACCCACACGCTATAAGGCTAAAGGCAAAACTCAAGCATACTTCAGTGTAGAAGTATTGCTATCAAACCATCTATATGAAACAGCAGATAACTGAGTAGACGGCTACCCTGTTTTATTGTGAGCAATTAATTGACTTCTGACCCCAAAGTCACATATGTTAAAGAAACCTCAGATACATGGGTAGACATCAATGCAACTGAAATCGTAATATTTAATGCCAGGCCACATTTTGAACTATAGCTATTCACAGGGCTCTTTTTTTTCAAAACGGATTTGACAGCTGTATAACTCTATTTCTTTGCATTTTTTTAAGCCCAAGAACGTCTTCCTATGTGCTGCCTACAGCCCACAGCAGCCGTTAACAAAAGGTCACTTTCGACCCCCTGTGTTATAACTTTTTGAGTTTTGCCTAGCAGCCCCCCTCCCGATAATAACGAGTTTCCCCTCCATTATATTACACCTCCATGATGCAGGCAATGTCAATTACTTTGTCATTGAACAGGTTCATGAGTCAGTTGAAGTTTTTGAATATTTTACACTTCATAGTGGCCATAAAGGCCACGATGATGTCTTAAACTTATATTGTATTTACACATTTAGACATCCTTTTTTCTGAAAGGTGAGCATATTTAAGGAACATTTGGAACTGGTTGCATAACTTCAACTAAAGGTGGCCGCGCGAAGCGCGGCCACTGACCTATATTACTAGTATATATATATATATATATATATATATATATATATGTGTGCCATGCCCGTACTCCGCGGTTTTTCAACGAAATTGGCTGATTTTTTGCATGAAGGTCCGCCTAGGCGGTGCCTCGGGACCATTTTTGGCGCTTGGCGTAATTTTTTGAATTTCGCCCAAAACTCAATTTTTTGATGTTTCAAAATACGAAAAATCATAAATCACTGGTTTTTCAATGAAATTTGCTGAATTTTTGCACGTACGTCCGGCAAAGTAATATCTTGAAGCTGGCAAAAGGAATTTTCGGAATATTTGTTATTTATCGATTTATTGTCAAAAACCCAAAATCTTGATGTTTCGAAAATTTGAACATGCATAAGTCTTTGGTTTTTCAATGAAATTAGCTGATTTTTGGTATGTACGTCCGGGATAGTAATATCTTGAAGCTGGCGAGAGAAATATTTGAAATTTTTAGTATTACTCGATTAATAGTCAAAAACCGAAAATCTTGATGTTTCAAAAATTTGAACATGTATAATTCATGGTTTTTCATTGAGATCGGTTGAATTTTGCCATGAATTTTCATCTAGTTGTTGTCTTGAGGTGAGGCCGCGCATCTTGGCAACAGCCGAGAACACCTTGTTTGTTCAAAATGGTCTTAAATGAGGAAGAATACCGAGTGATCAAATTTCGAAATATAATGGAATTGAGCATAAAAATGATATTTTTAGGTGTATTTGAGGCCAGAGTATCGCTTTAGGCCATTTAAACATAAATTTAAGACAAAAATTTTTTAGTCACTTTTGCCCCATGTTATAGCATAGGGTGGATTCTCGACCTGTCCGAACACTTTGGATTATTTTTCATGTAAATATCCTAAAATCCAGCAATTTTTTTTGCTGTATACCTGCCTAAGGCTTAGAATGATTAGCTCACAAAAGGAAATTGACCATTACCGTCTTCCTGAAGAGCAGGAAGTTTTAGCATCAAAATTTTATATCTGCTAATTTGCCCTATGCTATAACATGGGGCATATTTTTGATGCTCGTCAAGTACGGGCTATTATCTCTTTTGGAACATACCTAAATGGCAATTTTAAAAGTAATTCCTGGGCCAGAATTTCATGAGGAATACGATGACGATGTTTGTTTTCAGACTTTTGAACAAATGTTTTGAGGAAAATTGAGTATTTGTGCATTTTCAATTTTTCGTTTTATGGCATTGATTAGGTTTTTTGATTAAATATGAAAATTTTTGGTAAGAAATCTAAATACTTTTGGCATATCTGTGTCCAGCTAATGTAGACGAATCGATCCATACCAAATTTGAGTACCTTTGGCAAAGAATTGAGCATGAAAATTTAGTTTTACGGAAAAAATCACCAAAAACTCAAATTTTGTGACCTCTAACTTGACAGAGCTGTCCTGACCTGGATATTGAGTTTTGACACCAAGTATATTTATGAGTTTTACTTCCCATATATTGTACTTTTGATTCCCATCATAAAAAAGGGGGGTCAAAAATCCATGGGTCTCGACCCTTGGGTCATTGTGCTCTTCTCGCAAAACACGTCTTAAGGCACTATTGAGAGATATGTCGCCTAACCTTAGACAAATTTTCTGTACAATATTTAGCCTCAATTTGAAATGGGGAAGAGTGACTGGAAGGCGGAGATTGGTCGGGAGTTACCGGGCATCATCATGGGAGATGAGCTTGGCTGCGGAAGTAACGCGATCGTCTACAATGTCATCTGGCCGCCACTGGGGACCAAAGCCATCGCTCTCAAATATCCGACATCGGTAGTCTCGAGAAAGGCGCATGGGAGGCTCTGTCCTGCAACGGCGGCAGCCGCGCCCTTCTGCCTCTGCTCCACAGTCTCCAGAGCCCATGCCGCTTCGTCTTCTTCTCCCCCATCGCCAGAAGCTCTCACCACAAGTGCCTCTCTCCGCTGCGACCCATCTCCTGCGCCACCGTCCTCAAGTTCGTGCATGGCTGCGTAGTGGCTGGTGCGTCCTTCTGCCACTCGCGAGATATGTGCCATGGGGACATTGGCACTTGGCAGTGGGCAGGTGTTGTTGTTCGACGACGGCGTGCGATTGGCCGATTTCGGCGCCACAAAGAACTCTGCAAAGTGAAGGATGACTTCAACGCCCTGGCGGACCTTCTGCTCGCTACGCTTCGCGGCAAGCGATGCCAGTCGATGGAACCTGCTTGCCGCCTCTTCCAGCCGAACATTAGCAGCAAACCCTGCAAGTTGTGGCCCACCTACCTGGCGACCTGACAGCGGCAGAAGAGGCTTTAGCAGTCTACCCCATCTTCCGACAAGGCCTTCAGGCCATCTCTAAGTCCAAAGTCTCCCGCGCAACTGCGAAACTCGAGAAAGCGAAGAAGAAAATGGACAAGATGGCGAGTAAAATCATCCAACGAGCAGTTTGTGCACCTTTCTTTTCTTCTTTAGATGCTAAAAAGAACTCTTGGACTATTAGGGATACGCTAGAACTCCTTTGGAAAGTACTGGCCGCTCTTCAATTGGCCGGCCTCACAATTCCCTGGCATCTGGACAACGTGGACAACATCCGGAGAAAACCGAAACTTATCGTTTGGCAGGTTCAATCTACAAATACTCACATCAAATACGGTCTACTATAAAGAAAAACATTAGCAGTCGGAGGAGGAGCCGCTTTTCTTCAAGCAGTTGACAGACGAAATGATTCCGATAATCACGGACAGCCTAGTCTGCCTCTCGCGGAGCAGCATTCGGATGATCATGAACTGTTTGCTTTTGCACTGGAGACCGGACGACAATCATCCAGTGGAAGTGGACAACAAACGCGTCCATCGAAAAGTTACTTGCTTATTTCACTGCATTCACCTCACCCTTCCCCGTTTCAGCTCATGACCAATTGAGGCGGCAAGAGAAAAACTGCTCAAAGCTTATGGCCTTCGGCGAGGAGCAGAAAAAGGAAAAACGGAGGACAGGGATGACAGCATCAGGATGTACGCCCAGCCCAGACTCAGGTCGCCGACCCATTCAACAGCCTCCTCCGTTTCTTTCAATAGCTCAGTATTCTATCCACAGCAATGCAAAAGAATCATATTCAGGCAGAAATTTGGAGTGGGACGCTTTTATGCGGACAGAAAAACCGGCCCGCTCAACTCCCAAGTTGAGCCGGGATGACTTCACTCTCGTTAGGGCCAGCTTGGCTCTTCGTGCTGTTTTGTTCCCAGTTTTCCAAAGTTACATTTTATTTCATTTTTCATTATTCATTATTCAGCCATAGCTCTTTCGCTGGTGAAGGGAGGGCTGCATAAAAAGGTGCTGGGTGAGGATGGGCTCGCCGACTTTCAGCGAATTGTCATGAAGAAGCCTTATGGAGAGAAGGAGAAGGTCCCTTTCAGATTAATTATAGCATTGATATGGCATAGTGGTAATGTTTAAGCTGCTGAAAGGCAACCGTGCCTGGCTGCTAGTGGAGCGTGAAAGCGTCGGCGCCGGAGGGCTGCTGCTCCGTCATGAGGATCGCGACCTCTTCCCCCCCCCTCAACCTGGGCGGTCCATCTTTTCTATTTGTGAGCATTCCTAATCCGCCCCGCCTGTATGTTGACATCGTTTAGCATCTTCAGAGATCTCCCGGTTTGCAGCAACATAGCCTATTCCCTGACCAACTGGCTGGCGTACCAGTGGAACCTGGCTGGCATCACGCCCAACAAACAGCTGGGCCGGAAGGAGTTCATCGGCGGGCTCCGTCAGCAAGTCCTAGGCCCCAAACAGCCCTACCACGCCACCAAGAAGGATCGAAAGATCAAGCGAAACATCCACTTCGGCAACATGAGCTCTGGAAGGGAAGCTGATAAATAGCCCCTGGATCCGTCCATGGCTTCCAGGCCCCAACAAGTCCAATCCCTGGCACGTTCCCACCTCCGTCCCCCAGTGCTATGCGGTCCACCTACCTGGCGACCTGACAGTGGCAGAAGAGGTTTCAACAGTCTACCCATCTTCCGACAAGGCCTCATAACGGCGCTTAGCCCGGCGGTCTTGGGAAATAGCCCCTGGATCCGTCCATGGCTTCCAGGCCCCGACAAGTCCAATCCCTGGCACATTCCCACCTCCTTTCCTCAGTGCTATCGAGATTTCCTCAACGAACGCTGCTGACTTCATCCCTTCACAGCATCTTCCTGGCCACAGTTTCCTCATTGACGTTCCAGACGTTTCCTCATTGACGTCCATTTTCATCTCTTCACCCTTCGGCAACATGTCCCATTTCATAGCTTTTTCTTGATTGGCTTTTTCGCGGTTGGTAGGGTTGTTAGCCTAATTATGAGGAAGTGGCATCTCACCGCTTCGGCCGATTTCCAATGCCACCGTTCTCAAATTCATCCACGGATGCGTCGTCGCGGGCGCGTCTTTCTGCCATTCCCGTTGCATCTCCCATGGCGACATTGGCAGCGGCCAAGTGCTGCTCTTCGATGATGGCGTCAAATTGGCCGACTTCGGCGCCACGAAGGAGATCAACAAGGTGCAAGCGGACTACAAGGCGTTGGCGGATCTTCTACTCGCTATGGTACGCGGCGAGAAACGTCACCCGACAGACCCCGACCTACCACCACTTCCACCCAACCACCAACAGCACATCCTCCTCACCCTCCAGAACGCGGCCAACCTCCCTGGCGACCTCGTAGCTGCAGAGGAAGCTTCGGAAGTGTACCCGATCTTCCTTCAAGGCCTTTCGACAGCGCTCACCAGCTCCGTGCTGGCGTATACACCATGGATCCGTCGTTGGCTTCCCCGCCCAGATCAGTCCAATCCCTGCGACGTGCCCAACACCGTCCCCGAGTCCCCAATCTTCCTTCAAGGCCTTCCGACAGCGCTCAGCAGCTCCGTGCTGGCGAATACACCATGGATCCGTCGTTGGCTTCCCCGCCCAGATCAGTCCAATCCCTGCGACGTGCCCAACACCGTCCCCGAGTCCCCAATCTTCCTTCAAGGCCTTCCGACAGCGCTCAGCAGCTCCGTGCTGGCGAATACACCATGGATCCGTCGTTGGCTTCCCCGCCCAGATCAGTCCAATCCCTGCCACGTGCCCAACACCGTCCCCGAGTCCCCAATCTTCCTTCAAGGCCTTCCGACAGCGTTCAGCAGACCCGTGCTGGCGAATACACCATGGATGCGTTGTTGGCTTCCCGGCCCAGATCAGTCCAATCCCTGCCACGTGCCCAACACCGTCCCCGAGTCTTATCTAGGCTTCCTCAATTCGCCTGTCTAACTCATCTCTTTTCCATTCTCATCTCTCATCCGTCATTCTCACGTGTCCCATTTGACGGCTTTTTCTGATCGGCATACTGAGGAAGTTGCATGCATTTCAATGTTTTGAAGCACAACGCACGCAAACAGCAGCTGAATGGAGAAACACAGTAGTCTTCACTTGAAGTTGTCAGCAATAATTTTTGGCTTCATTAGTTCATAAATGCTTGTAAAGGCAGTAAAAGTAGGAGAAGGATGAATCATGGCGGCAATCCGTACATCCTGGCCAGCATGGCCTCTCGCTCCGGATCATTGATGCCCATGGGCCAGTCATTGAGCAGCATGGCGCTCTCCTCACTGCTCCTCCCCAAACTTCGCTCGTACAACTGCCCTTCCAAGCTCCCTCAAAATACCCCCATCCTCCTCCCCTGCTCCAAATGCTGGAATGGCTCGCACCCAGCGGAAGCTTGGGTATCTTGACGCAGGTGGTGAGACGCTCCAGCGGTTCTATCAGGAGTCGCGGGCGCCGACACAGCTTCCCCACCGCCTCCTCCACCAGCTTGTCCACGTCCAGTGGGGAATCCGCCCGCCCGCCCTGCCCCCCTCTTCCTCCTCCACTCCGTCCTTCCCCTGCCCTGCACACCTCCTTCCTCTCCCTCTTTATTAGCCTTGGATAGGTGTCTACCCGATGGCTCTTGAAGGGCGTCGACTGGCCCTGCCCCCCACGGAGACGGCCTTGAGTTTGCTGGGCGGTGGTGGGGGCAGCTGGCGGGCCCAGCGACGGCGATAGTAGTCCTGCAGGTTGTCCGGCAGCGCGAAGGCCAGATCGAACATCCCAAAGTCCCGCAGCTTCCTGTCCAGCCGAGCCCAGAGGTCCAGACGCGGCGGCGTGTGTCTGCAACTCTCATTCGCTCGATGGGAATGACGAGGATGGCGGGGTGAAGGAGGCTGTACTTGAAGCCGGGCATGTACATGTGTAGTTTGGCGCCGCCGCTCTGGTCCACCCAGGCGGCGTGGTGGTGGCGGAGGAAGTCGTTGATGCCGAAGAGCTCAGAGCAGACGCTGCACTCGATGCACGGGGCCCGCGGGTAGAGGAACAAATGGTCCAGGTACCAGCCGAACACGGACGGCTGACTGGCCCGAGGACTGCACACTGCCACCTACAATCCAGCCTTGCACTCAAGGCCAGAATTGGTAGAGAGGAAAGGAGAGAGGACCTTGAGACTGGGAGCTCTGGGGAGGTGAACTCGGCAAGGTCGGCAGAGGGCCTGAAGCTCGGGCGCCACGTTTTTGGCGCTCTGGAAGACGGCTGGCGGTTGGACGTGGGCCAACTGGGAATTCCACTCCGGAACTGCCACCGGCGGCGGCGATGGGGCCCAGTTCATCCACCCCACACCGCCCGCACCCTAAACGTTCCAATGAGTTTTTGGTTTTCGGCTGTGTCAGGATACCTCGTCCTCCTCCTCCTCTAGGTCGTCATAGTCGCTCAGCTCTCCGCCAGTCTCCATGCCCGCGTCACGTGCCAAATACACTGCAGTCACACCATTCTTTGTTCGTCCATTCTGACAATGATTCGGAAGAGGTATTTTCTTTCCAAATCAGCCTTAGGGGTTGTTTCTCAATTGAAGTGGATAGAGAAGAAGGAAGGTTGGGAACGGGGAGGATTGCGGAAGAAGGAGACGAGTTTGGGCAGGAGGCGCGTGGGCAGGGCATGCAAGGACGCCGATCGAACTGACCCCGCCTCACAAAGGGGCCAATTGATCTTCTCAACTCCAGCAGCAATGTGAGGGAACCTGTGCCACAAGACGCCATTTGACGGATGCGGGTATCTTGCCGATGCCGAAGCCGAGTCTGGCAGCTGCCCGTCGCAAACGCTCAAGGTCTTGTCTGCTGGGCGCCTGGAATGCAGAGAAGGAATGTGAAGCTTTGAGGCATGGAAGAAGCTGGCCTGAGAATTGGTGGCGAATAGCTGAGCGTGAACGTCGGCCAGGCGAACCCACTCCTCGTCGTTGAGGAGGATAGCGGGGAGAGTTCGCTCCTCTAGACGCACGTAGACGATGTCGTGGTGATCTCCGTGTCGAGTTTTGATGCCTGCACAGCAGAGGAGATGCAAGCTGAAGGGAGCTAGGCTGAAGCAGAACCAGAGCTAAGCTGAAGGGGCGGGCGTTCCTGGGTGGCTTGGATGATGGTGTGTCCGGTGTCTGCGTCCAAGGTGCGACAGCGGACGAAGCCTTCCCGCCTCGCCTCCCCTCGCATCAGCAGCGTTTCCACATCCCTCATTCGCATTACCTCCACCATGAAGTTCCTGCCATCACTTTCTCTTTCCATTCTGCCATCCATCAAAATGTGTTTTTTAAATTGTCAGGTGCTGTGGTTTGGTTAGTCGGGGTGTAAGGAAGGGAGGTAGTGACTTGCGAGCAGCTTCAGCGATGAGTATGGGCTGGATGGCGTTCTTCTCGAGGATGGTCTTGAACTCGTCCCAGTGGCGCTTGGAGAAAAACTTGTGGAAGATGTCCGAGGTTCGCACGAACTCCACCCCCGCCGGCAGCTCCGGCGATCTGATCAGACTCAGGGACTGGCCCAGCATCTTCACACTCTCCGTCTCTCAAACACTCCTCCCACCATCATCACCTCATCACTCCAATCAAAGGGGCTTCTGCACCGGTGGGCTGAAGGAAGCTGGCTGCCAGCCCATGCTCCGCCAAGCGACTGAGTGAGGCGGCAGAGACTAGTGGAGTGGTCGAGAGACGTCGTGAGGGTGAGGGCCAGGACTGCGGTCGCTCCGTGGAGGAGAAGGGGGGAGTGGAGGGCGGCGGCGGAGGGCTCCCGGGTTCCTGAACAGCGGCATAGAGTACTGGGGGTGGCTGTGTGTGAGTGGGGGAACCTGTAGGAGCTCGCGGAGCATCCCACCGGCGGTCTCGGAGTCGGGAGCAGTCTCCTCGGTCTCCATGCCCTCGGCGCGGCCCAGTGCCCCACTCAGCTCGCCTGCCTCAAAAGCATCCCTTCTCTAACCAACAGGGATTATTCTCTCCAGCTCCTCTTTAAAACTATTCTCTCAATTCCATAATGCTTTCTCTTTTACCGAGATTGATGAAAAGGAGGGTGGAAAGAGGCGAGTGAAATCGGGATCGCTGAGATCGGGTAGAAAGCTTGGCTGAGCCCTCGACGCTTCATTCCCGGCCACCTCCTTCAATTATTGCCATTGTAGCAGCGGCTTGGGCTGGAGTGGGAATAAGGGCGGAACGGGTGGTGCTGCTTTATCTGCAGTGAGTGCAGGAGAGGAGAGGGAGAGGAGGGAGGAGTCAGAGGAGCCGCCCTGCTTCTCGAACTCCTTCAGCTCGTCCAGGAAGTCCGTGATGAACTGCTTCTTCTCATCCCCTTTCCCCAGTGGAACTCCTGCCTCGTCTTCCATACCTTTCATCACTTTTCTTTCTGCAAGTCTAAAGACACTTTTCAATGTACGATTCGTTTTTCCAAGTACAATCAATTCTGTCCCCTGCAAAAAAAGTGAAAACACTTTAGATGGCAAAAATGGAACAGAGCAAATATAGTTTTCTGAAGTCCCAGAAGAGATTCGGCAGCATAGGCAGATGCGCATTTCAACTCCTTGTGATTGTAGGAATACCTACAAGAAGCCATTCTTTTGGTCATCGGATATTTTTGCGCAGTTGCCTACTCCCTATCCTGAACATCACCCCGGACATCAAACATCAAGACTTCCACCTTCCACCCTATCCAGCTTCTGATCAATTCAGAAATGTATGCCAGGCAGTTCTCAGAAGAATTGGCACCTTCTCTTCACAACGAAGCTTGAGTAATCATAAAACAGCAATGAGCCCAAAAATAATGAACAAAACCGTGCAAAGCTGGAATAATAATGTGAGAATGTAATCGCTAGGCAGATTTCTTCTGGGATTTTTTCTCCTCAATGGCCTTCTGGACGTAGGTTTGAACGAACTCCTGAATCTTCACGGGGTTGATCGTCCCCTTCTTTTTGCAGATCTGCAAATGCCTTCATTTGCCCCATTGCCCCGTCAGAGAGCCAAATGGGTGGAAGTTACCTTAGGAACAGTTTTTCGCATGATGTCCTTGTACTGATCCTTGTCGATTTTTTTGTTGGAGTAGAAGGTGCGAAGCGCCTGTTTCACCTCCTCCTCCACACGTAATTGGTAATTGAACTTCCCCAACAGCTGAAATTATTGTAAACTCATGCCTAAGAACAAAAGCTACCGTTTCTCCAATGGATGACACAAAAATGGGGTGAAAAAAACGCAAGATGAGAGAGGAAGTGGATACTTTTTCTCTGCGTGCAGTGTCGGCGGTGGAAGCGGAGGCGATATGTGCCTCATCCTCATTCGTAGTGGAGGTGGCTTCGGCCAAAAGTTTTTTCAACTTCGCCTCCTTCCGCTTCTTTTTGCGCTCGGACTTGGACAACCCAGACTGACTGCTCCCGTCCTGCCATCATTCACACTCTCTCTGTGTCAATTGAGGAGTGGAGAAGCGAACCTCATCGGCGTCTAGGTGAAGATTGGGAGAGTAGTCGGGGGCTGGGGAGGCGAGGGAGCGTGGACTCTCCGCCCCGCCCTCCACTGCCACTTGCTGGGCGAACCGCAGCTTTGCCCCCTCACTCTTCCCTCCACCCTTCTCCGCCTTCCGCTCTCAAAACAGTATTCTAGGCACAGCTTTTTTATGAGGCATTTGGATTGGAAGAGGGGAAAAAAGAGGGGTGCAGTCAAACTGGGCGTTTTGTCGATCTTGGGAGTGGGCTGTTGTAGGAGAGAGCGAGCTTGGGGCGGAAGGCTGTGTCCACTCTCCGCCGCGATTCTCCGGTCCAGCTCGCTGAGGGCCTTGGCTTGTCGCCGCATTGAGCGCTGTTTCTTC
>JASANA010002699.1:0-20952 GCA_030248095.1 Ptycholaimellus sp. GST1_10
ACTGTTTTGAAAACGTGTCCTTTTGTAATACCTTTCAATACACAGCGAGAGAACGATGCATATAAATTTCAATTGAAGAACCAAGATGGAAGAATGATTTCATTGAAGAAGAAGGATTCCACGATTTTTACAAACTCCGACAAGCAATAGATATAATGCCTAGGAATCGCCGCAATCTTCCTCGAAGATGAAGCACCATCGTCGTCGCGGCCCCTCAAACATAGTCCTCAGTTTTAGTGCATTCGGAATCTAAAGGGCGACGAACCCTGGGCTCTCCCAGCTCCAGGAAGCGACTGATTTGGGCGAAGCTTTGGACTAGGCGCTTGATGGCGGGTAGATGGCGCTCTTCCAGCGGCATCGGATACGAGGCGATGAAGTGGAGCCGGCGGAGGGTGGAGGGTAGGAGGCAGAGGAGGCTGGCGACGTCGGCGGGGGGCAGCGGGGGCAGGGCGAGACTGGTCAGGCTTCCCAGGCCGGCTACTGCCGCGCGCATGGCCTCCGTTGCTAGCTTTGAACAGCTGAGGTGAAGGCGAAGAAGATTGGGGGGCAGGCTGGCTTCCGATTGGCGATCCAGGCTCACCAGCTGCAGATGAGGGGCCAGTGCTGCCAGGCGAGGAGCTGACAGTGCGTCATGGAGGACGCAGGTGCGGAGGTTGACCAGCCGCCGACTCCCGTCCAGGGAGCTTTTGTAGCCGTTGATCTTGAGGTGCTGGAGACTGGGCGGGAGCTGATCCAGACTCCAGGCCTCCTGACCGCCGCCGCCGACCGGCCAGGCAGCCCGGACGTAGACACAGAGGCGTCGGAGCTTGTGGAATAGGGCAAGGCTGTTCCAGCCATTGGAGTCGCATGGGAAGCTGAGGGTCTCCAGGTTGGGTGCCAGAGTGGCGAGCCTAGGGAGGGCTTCGCAGCCGTCGATGAAGCAGACACGGCGGAGGTTGGGCTTCGACAGGCTGCCCAATCGGAGGACAAAGACGTTAAGAGCGTGCAGTGTGCTTGGAAGGGCATCCCAGACAGCAGCCTCCATCTTACAGAAGCGAATGAAATGAAGGCTGGGCCAGAGGCCTTGCTGTAGGAGATGGGCCAATTGAAGCACATCCGCGTCGTCGATGCCCTCGAGCTCGAGGTGGGTGATTTGTGGGAGCTGGAGTCCGGGTAGGGCCTGGAGGTGGTAGAGACAGAGGCGGCGCACCTCTTCTGCCTGACCGGGCCGATGGAGGAGGTCGTGAAAGGACTCGTCCTTCCTCGTCTTCTCTCTCAGATAGCGGAAGACGATGCCGAAGAAGGGCGGTAGCGGTTGCGCTGAGAGGCTGTGGCGGTTTGCGGGCAGGGCTGTGAGGCTTTGGGCGGGTGATAGGAGACCGAGCAGGTGAGAGACGCGGCAGAGCTCTTCCGGCTCCCATCGCGGAAGCGCCGCCAGAATCTTCTTCAGCACCGATCGCAGCACCACCACCGATCGATCCACTTCCACACCCTGCTCCTCCATCTTCTTCTGCTCCACTCTGCAAAGCTCAGGAAAAGGGTCGATGATTTGAAGAGATGCGAATTGGTGCAATGGGCGAGTGCTGACGGATTGTGCGCGAAAAGATGTCCAGAGCAGGGGTGTTGTGCGGCGCCTGAGTTCTCGCGCTAGCGCTCGTCTTTCTGAGATGCCTGCTTAGGCGCCGGTTTGAGAATCTGCATAAAACAAGTAATATTTTTTTGAAGAAAGCATTTCATTGAAATTAATGTGGCACCGTTTTCGCACCAGACTAAGCCAAAGTGTTTTAGTGTTAGGCGTTTTCATAAAAAGCATGCTACAAACCAGATTTCCGATCTGGTGGTACAGATTTGGAAAGAGTCTTGCTTTGATTATTCTCTTGCCCAATGCTCCATTTTTTTTTTTATTGCAGAATATTTTTTATTTTTTATTTTTTTTTATTGCAGAATCTGAATCTCGATTCATTTTTATGTAACTCCACCAAATTCGGGCGAATAATATGCAGAAATGGGCTCACAACAGCTCCAAACGTAAAGAGATGTCGAAAATTTGGCAAAATTTGCGTTTTAGGTACTTGCAGCCAAAAGCCCGATTTCTCAGGTTTTTAAAGTCAAAGTATAGGCATTATGGGTATCAATCGAAACCTTAGAATCAAAAAAGAACCACTGTGCCCTTTGATCTGCTCAAAAATATTTATGTGAGAAGACAGCAGCAAGAATCTCATCGATTGGCAAAAACTAGATTTTGCCAATTTTGTCAAAAATAGACGATTTCTCGAAATTTTTGTATTAATTTCGCCCACGAAATTATCATTTTCGTTTTTCTCATGAAATTTTGGTCTAGAAAACATAAATATATTTGAAAATGAAGGTTTTTAAAAAATGGTTCAATGTATGACGGCAAGTCCGAAATTCGCCCTATGCTATAACATTAGTGAAAAAAATTTTGTCTCTTGCAAATTGAAATCAATGACCTAAATCGATGCAATGGCCTCAAATACACCCGAATATATCATTTTTGGGCATAATTTTGAAGATTTTTGAATTTTGAGATTTTCGAATATATCATTTTTATGCATAATTTTGAAGATTTTTGAATTTTGAGATTCTAGAGATTTTGAGACTAGAAAGACTTTGAGACTAGATTAACTTTGAGACTTTGAGAAAGACTAGATTTTGAATTTTGAGACTAGAAATTTTGACCCTTGCAAAACTGGCCCATGTTATAACATAGGTCAAATCTGGAGGCTGACGGAAAAAAGTGAAAATATTTTTTTGGGCTCACCTTAATTTTCAAATATCTTTATGTTTTCTTGACCGAAATTTCATGAGAAAAACGAAAATGATAGCTTCTTGGGCGAAATTTATACAAAAATTTTGAGAAATCGTCTATTTTTGACAAAATTGGCAAAATCGAGTTTTTGCCAATCGATGAGATTCTTGCTATTTTCTTCTCACATAAATATTTTTGAGCAGATCTAAGGGCAAAGTGGTTCTTGTTAGATTCTAAGTTTTCGATTGATACCCATAATGCCTATACTTTGACTTTAAAAACCTGAGAAATCGGGCTTTTTTGACTGCAAGTACCTAAAACGCAAATTTTGCCAAATTTTCGACCTCCCTCTACGTTTGGAGCTGTTGTGAGCCCCTTTCTGCATATTATTTGCCCGAAATTGGTGGAGTTATATTATAATGTATCGGGATTCAAATTCTGCAATAAAAAAGGGGAGTAAAAAATTCCATGTTCACCCGTTTCTTACTCCTTCTTCTTAAACCAAACCACCTTTAGCAAAGTTACATGGGTGCATATTGATGCCAACATGACTAATGAGGTTGGCCTTGCTTCCAATATGCTGTATAAATGCGAAACTCGTTTGACCTTTCAACGCCTCCGTGATTTCTTCCTGGGTCTTCACTCTACGTTGTCAGAGTCGAACACTGAATTTGCCACTTCTCCCTGAGTTTTTCTTCATTCGCGAGATTTGCGATCCCATCGCCTGCCTTCCAGGTGGCCTAGCCCATCATACCAGAATATAAGTCTAAAGCTGTCAAGCTGTGTAAAGCTAAAGGCTGGTTTCTGAAAGGCAGTGTTTTTAGTGGTGTTCATGAGATGAGGAGGGAGGGGCGTAATAAAAGGTAGAGGGATGGAGTAGGGATGAGGAGTGAGTGTGTGGTAAGGAGTGGTTTAGGGAGGCAGCGGGTGGAATGGAGAGTTGGGAGTCGGTTTCGCGGTGCTGAAGGGAGGGTTGCACAAATTGGTTGCCAAACTGGTCAGAAAAACGAAAGTGAGAGTGGACGCGGAACCCTGGGGAGGAAACGTTGCCCAGCATGCATCCGGCTTGGATGCTTTGCCTTTCCACCCTTGCTTCTGGCCTCTCCATCGCTCCTCCAGGTTCATGCCCCATCCATCCTCACCAGTGTTCTCAACCAACAATCTTACTCCAGACTCGGCTACCACAGAGAAGAGCATTCTGCCAGCCAACTTGACCAGCCATTTGTCCAAGCTGGGGGCTCGTCTGCTGGACGGGGCAGCCAGGGAGGTCCAGAAGGAGATCATCAAATACACCCTGCGCCAACAGGTCTCCACTCTTTTCCATCCTCTCCCATTTCATCCATTTTCCTCAAGCCTGCTGCTTGCAGCTGGAATCACTGGAGCGTACGGACCCGACCTATGCTCGTCAAATGCGCCAGTTCTCCATCGACAGCCTCGCCGAGCGCGCTCTGGCCCAGCAAACCCTTCAGGTTCCACTTCCCTACCCTCTAATCAGAGTCCATACATGAGCAACTGTGCCAGCAAACCTTGCCGCCGTCCACCGGCAACGACTGGCTGGACCTGCTGTCCAAGTACGGCATCGCTGTTGCCGTGCCCAAGCCGCGTCTGACTACTCCGAAGCCGGACCCAGCCGGCAACTTTCTCAAAGGCGTCCTTCGCAAGGTCCTCCAGCTCACTGCTCCCGACGTCCTCGGCCTACCTCAACAGCCGCCGCCTTTCCCTCCTCGCATTCAACCGTTCAAATCCATTCTTCACTTCAACTGCAAACACCAAGGCCAGGATGAGTGCAGGCCCAGCCCAGCGCTACATCCTGTACTGGCCAGGCCCCCGACGCCCGAGCAACTTTCATTCCATTCTCCTCAGGCAGTGCAAAAGTAGCATCGATTTCATTTTTGGGATGCAATGAAAATGAATGAGTGGTCAAGGAGGCAGGAGGATATATACTCCGGTTTCGGGCTTCGAAGTGGGGAGGCGCCTTCTTTTGTGACCCAGCCTCCTCTTCCAGACTCTCAGCCCACGCCTCTTGCCTTTGCTGCTTCGCAGTCACTTTCTCCTATCCCTGTCAAGCCTCTACCTCGACTCAGCCAGCCACTCATTCAGGTCTCATATCGCCAGATGTTTGCCTGTGATCATTTCGTGATTTTGGGAACAGGAAAAGCTGTCAGCTGCGCAGCCATCCGTGAAGGTGGAAAGAAAAGCTTCCTACAAGGCTTCTTAGGCGGCTTCAAGGGAGTAGTTGAGGAAAGTGGTTGGTTACAGCTGCACAGGGACCTGAGCAGTACGGAGAGTGGCCTGCTGGAGGCAGTGCTGAAGCGGCGGAGGGCCATTGCTCGCAGGCGTCGTCTCCAAAAGAGGTTCCCATCAATGCCTTTCTTTCCCTGCCTCAAGAAGGAGAAAACAGAATGCGAGCCAAAGCCAGAGCGAAAGCTGTTGCCGCTAAACGCTCCCAGCCCAGGTTTACATGCCCATGTTCTTAGGTGGCAGTCACAATTGATAGGGGCCCATTGATTTGACAGAAGAACGGAAGCATCGATTGACCCTGCTGCTCTTTTAGCCAGAGCCTACACTCGTCCTAAATCCTACAGTCAGCCCAGGGTTATCGTTTTGGACCTTTGTTGCTATATTTTGAAGGATTTATATTAATGCAGACGGAAGAAAGCCTACACGGGCTAAGGCGTCAACTTCAAGAGCGCATCGAAGCTAAACGGGCTAGGATTAGGGTGACGTTTTTACTTTTTGTGCATTTTTATAACGAAACGAAATGTTTTGCAGGAATTGCGAAGGCGAATCGATAGCTACAGTCCTAACATTGGGGTAAGATAGACTGAGCAATGTTCAGCTCTAATAAACGTAAAATTAGCGAGTAACGAGGCAAAGGACGACTGAGAGAGCGCCCTGGGCAAAGCGAAATCTCCGTAGGCCCTCCGCATTTCCATCACCACGCCAGACTGTTCTCAAAGAGTTTGCGTTTTTTTAGTACCTCTGCTCCTCTTGGATTAGAAGGAATTGGGGATTCCAGATTGAGGCTTTGATTTTGGCAAATCAACAAGGTATTATCGGCTATCGCCAATAGATGCGCGGCCTTTTTCACCTGGTCAAGCATTGAAATGAATGACAAACAAAAGACAAACAATGACAAACAAATGACAAAATGTCAAACAAAAGTAAAATGTAACAAATTAATCTCTGTCTATTTTGGGTTTCTGATGCATTTAAATGATAAACATCAATCTAAATAATAATTAATAATTAATAAAAGTAAAATTCAATTTTTTGAAAATTTTTCGAATTTTAAGGTCTCCATTATCGAGGTTTTTTGACCATAAATCTAGAACCAAGCAAAATGGCGACGATCGCAAAAAAACGCCCCGAGCCACCACCCAGACGGAACTTCATGCAAAAAATCAGCCCATTTCGTTGAAAAACCGAGGACTACTGGCCCCGTACAGATATATATATATGCGGACAGACGGACGAAAAATGATGTAACTGCTTAAGCGGGCCTTGGCAGCCCGCCTCTCCGGGCAGGGCGCCAGAGCTCCTTCGGCCTCCGGGCATGGGTGCTACGGCCCCTACGCTTCGCCTAGCATGCTTCGCATGCTAGGCTACGCTCCGGGGCCTCCGCACCCATGCCCTACGGCCTCCGGAGCTCTGACTGCCCTGCCCTCCGCGGCAGGCGGCCTGCGGCCGCGCAAAAATAAGATGTGCGTATTTGAGAAGCGAAGCAGTGGAGACAAGAAGAGCAGAGCGACCCTGGCGCTTCCCCGACCAGGGCGACGAACGCTTCATGCTCACGCAACGGCTCAAGGCTAGGACCACGGCACAGCAACTATCCAACCAACCCCTTCCCTCCAGCCAGCCAACCAGCTCCCGCCCCGTTTCCAGCTTGTTCTACCCTTTCTTCACGCTTCATTCCTCTGGAGATGACCTAGCGTCTGTTGCCAGGAAGTCCGGTGGAATCAGGCCGCTGCCAGACTTAACCAAGCCGTGGGCCAGGCATGGCTCCACCAAGCTGCGGCTGCGCTCCAGCAATGTGGAGTCGGACGGAGGGCCATCAGCGAGCATCCGCCTTCCACTACCCAATCATCCTGGCACTTCCAGCGCTCTAGCCCAGTCCAGCACTCAGTCTTTCAACCTTGCAGAAGGCTTGGCTGCGGACTTCGGGGGTGGAGGGCGAACGGAGGAGGAGGATCTGGCTGAACTCTCCCTGCCCAACGATTGGCTTCACAGTCCCACCATCTCCGGCAAAATAACGTCAGTCTTTTTGTTCTGAATGCAGCTAACATACAATTTTCGTAAAATAGCACATCTTAGTTTTAACAAAATAAAGATTATTTGAGGCAAAGACGGAGAAGCAATAGCGGCGGTAACGGCGCATTTTCCTTTCCCTTCCTCGGTCGAGACTTTCAATTAGGCTAATTCGTCTGCATCTATTCTGTGCGTCAAGATTCCAAGCCTTTTCATTGATTTAGCGATTTGCCCCATCTCAACGGGCAGAGCTAAAATTGCGTATAAAATGAGGATCACTTTTTGTGCCTGTTCAGAGCCAGTTTTTCCTTGCGTTTCTTGACGTGTTTGGGAGTTTTGGTTTTTCGCTTCTCCCGCTGCTCCTCCTTCACTGCCGCCTTTCGGGCCTGTCAAGTTCACTTTCTATCCTCCCTTTTCTCAGCCAAATGCGATTGCTCCGTTCGCTAAAAGAAGTAAATAATGGGCCATTCGCGAGATCTTGAAAAAGGGCGTCACCTTTTTTTCCTCAATAGGCTCGTTTCGTTCTCGCTTGGGGTGGCCTGCGGTTTTGTTCTCCGCGTCATTCCCCTCCTCATTCGACAAGTCCTCTTCATCTCCTTCAGATTCTCCGTCAGTGCTGTTCTCATCTTCCCCATCACTTCCTGCAAAGCATTTACACAATATATCGATGGTAAGGACAAGAAGAATGTACCAATGGGAGAGGCTGCTTGCGGAGCTTCCAGCTTGTCAGGGTGATGGACGGCAGTGAGAATGGTGTGATGGAGTGGAAGTTGGAGTCCTTTGCGGTAGTCCAAGGCCAGGACCTCTTCCAGTTTCTGCGGAATGAACGCTTGGGCGAAGAACTGAAAAAGAATCTTCCAGATATGGCCTGGCCAATAACGGGTTTGCAGAGAAGGCTACCTGATCCTCTGCCTGTGCCTCATCAGCTGGGACGGAGGCTGCTCTTTGACGGGCGGCTTCGAGAAATGCGTCCACCTGCTCCTTCGTTTCAATCAGGGGGTCGGCCACCAGTTGGAAGAGGTCGCGAAGGCCCAGCACCGACGCTCCCTGCCTGCTGAAGTAGTCTGCAAGCCAAGGGCTAGTTTAGTAGGCGAAAGGAGGAGGAGGAAGAAAAAAGGCTGCCATTGATATTGGCGCAGTCTCGGCGGAGGAACTCGAGGGCATGCGGGTGGTCGTGCTCCACGGACTGGGAGACGTCGATGACGGACACGGAGCCTTGGTGCCAGAGCAGATTGTACTCGCTCAGATCGGCGTGCACCAGCCGACACTCCCGGTGCAGGCGACGCATCAGAGTCACCACCTATGCGGGGGAAGGAGATTAGCTTGAAGAGAAGGATTAGGCAGGGATGCCTGCAGGTAGACGGCCTCCCACTGGTCGGCAGGGATCTGGGCATCCTTGAGCTGCGGCGATTTCCAGCCGTCCTCGCCCAGGAACTGCATCAGCAGCACGTGCCCTTTCAGCAGGAACGGCTTCGGACCCGGAACACCCGCTGCTTCCATCCTGTCATCGCCTCTTTCTTTCAGGGTTAGCAGAGAGCTGGGTAGACCTCATGAGGTTGCGCATTTCCTTCTCCGCCCAGGTGGCGACCATTTTGCGCGGATTGTGCTTGGAGTAGCCTTTTCGGTAGCGGAACTCTCCAGTGACATAGCGATCGCGGTCTTTGAAGGTCAGGATGCTTGTCTTGTAAATCTACAATTTCAACCACTTACTACAACTGCGGGTTCTTAGGTTCCCAGCTCACCTTGATGGCCACATGGCCGAGGGTGGGTGAGACGGCGTGGTAAACATTGGCTTCCTTCCCGGTGGAGATGCAACCGTCAATCTCGTCCAGCAGACCTCGCTGAAGGAGTTTGAAGAGGATGATGCGGGTGCGGGGGTCCAGTACGGATTCGATCGTTGCTCGGTCCGCCTTGTCCCTGTAGCATTCCTGCGCTGCCTGGCGAAGAAGCTGAGAGGTGTGAGCAACCGAATGCGAGTCTTGCGCATCTTCTCCACGCCCTTGTCTTCGTAGGGGTCGAGGGAAATGCGAGCAATGCAGCCGCGCAAGCGCTCCTCCTCACCTCCGCCCAGTCGTTCCCGCTTACCAACTGACTCCACGTCTCAAATTTACTCTTCATTGCTTCCCATTTTATAGCAACCTATTTGGCTGGTCAAATTATTTAGTTGAATATTGAAGCAATATTGAAGAAATAATCCAAAAGGCATGAACCGAGCCAGATATCCTCGCGGTTGTAGATTTCTTCGTCTTCAGAGTCTTGGTCTTCAACGCGTTTTTCAATGACATGAGACATTTTGTAGCCACTTTTACTATTCTTCTATGGCTTTAGCCAAGAGTTGCAGGTGCATTGGGCAACGAAAGGAAAATGCGCAAGGAACTAGGACCCCACCTTTTCCGCCAATTCAAACTGCCAATGTGAAACCGCCGGACGCAGCACGTCTGCAAAGGGAAAAAATTGATCTGGCGACCCTAAAACCCAAAAATGTTCTGCTAACAAGGTATTCTCGGCGGTTGCCAAGATGCGCGGCCTCACATCAAGACACCACCTAAATGAAAATGCATGCCAAAATTCAACAGATTTCAGTGAAAAACCACGAATTATGCATGTTCCGATTTTTGAAACATCAAGATTTTAGGTTGTTTGACTATAAATCGAGTAATGCTAATTATTTCAAAAATTCCTTTTGCCTGCTTCAAGATATTACTTTCACGCACGTACCTACCAAAAATCAGCTATTTTCATAGAAAAACCATGGACTTATTCATGTTAAAATTTTTGAAACATTAAGATTTTGGGTTTTTGACTATAAATCAATAAATAATAAATATTTCGAAATTTCCTCTTGCCAGCTTCAATATATTGCTTATACAAACGTACCTGCCAAAATTCAGCCATTTTCATTGAAAAACCAGTGATTTATGAATTTTCGTATTTTGAAACATCAAAAAATTGAGTTTTGGCCGAAAATCAAAAAATTACGTCAAGCCCAAAAAATGGCCTGGAGATACCACCCAAGTGGACTTTCATGCAAAAAATCAGCCAATTTCGTTGAAAAACCGCGGAGTACGGGCCCCGGAAAGACATATATATATATATGCGGACAGACGGACGCAAAAATGGGGTAACTGCTTAAGCTGGCCTTGGCCGCCCGCCGCTTCGGGCAGGGCGCCAGAGCTCCTCCGGCCTCCGGGCACGGGTGCTACGGCCCCTACGCTTCGCCTAGCATACTTCGTATGCTAGGCTACGCTCCGGGACCTCCGCACCCATGCCCTCCGGCCTACGGAGCTCTGACTGCCCTGCCCTCCGCGGCAGGCGGCCTGCGGCCGCGCAAAAATAGGCCATATTTGGCAATTTTCTTGCTTAAATTGTCCCGTTTGTCTCTTAATATTCAATAGAGTACACCACTATTGACTGCTGGTGGAGCAGGTGTGGTGAGGAGAGAGAAAAAGAGGCAGGTGTGCTGTTGGTGACGCTAGGAGGCGCCAAGGCTCCTAAACTGCCCTAGCCCTGAGGCTGCGGGTACTACTCGATGTTTCAAACACGCGCCGCTCATCAGGCTCAGCCTTCAGGGACAGGCTTACAGTGTCTCTCTTCTCTGCAATCAGTCCGAACCGCCCTTCTTCATCAACCCATTTGAATCCTTTTTATATCCTTTCATCTTTAGAGTTGGCCAGAAGGATAGTTGGGATGTTGGGGAGTAAGCAAGAGGTGAATCGGTACACGGGGACTCCGTTCACGCCGCGCTACTGGGAGCTATGGCATGAGCGCTCCCAGCTCCCCGTCTAGGACTACCGGGAGAAGTTCATGGAGCTCTTGGACAAGAACAAGTGCATCACCCTGGTCGGGAAGACCGGCTCCGGCAAGACCATCCAGATACCCAAGTGGTGCGCAGAGTCCTCCAAAAACCAGCTCAAATCCGACAAGAAGGTTCTCCCACGACTTCTTCAGCTCTCCTTGGGAGATGAAAGCTAGGAGCTGGGTTCAGAAGAGCGTGGCGTGCACGCAGCCGAGGCGGGTGGCGGCGATGTCGGTGGCGGAGCGGCTGGCGACAGAAATGGACGTGGCAACGAGGTCGGCTACTCCATCCGTTTCCACAACTGCTGCTCCGACCGCACCGTCCTCAAGTCAGCCCCCCCCCCCCCCCCCCCATTTGCCCTCTTCAAGAAGACAGGGCCCTTGCACTTGAGGTAGCTGACGGATGGTATGCTGCTGCGCGAGGCGATGGGTGACCCGCTGCTCTCCAACTACAACGTCATCCTCCTCGACGAAGCCCACGAGCGCACGCTTGCCACCGACATTCTCATGGGCCTCATCAAGGTTCCCTCATTTTTTCCAGCCCCATAGTTAAAGACAGAAAGGTGATCGGTTTAAGAGATCATGAAAAAGCGAGAAGACGTGAAGATCGTGGTGATGTCGGCGATGCTGGACTCGGACAAGTTCCAGAACTACTTCGACAACTGCCCCTTCATGTCCCTGCACGGCCGCTCCTTCCACGTCCAAATCTTCCACACACCCCAGACGGAGCAGGTCCATTCTCATACTTCTGCTTCCTATTCATTCGATTAGCATTTGCAATCGCAGGGCTACCTAGGACAGTGATCCAGATCCACATCTGCGAGCAGACTGAAGGCGATATTCTGGCTGGCTCCTAGAACCCCCCCCCCCCCCCGAAGAATAACACCCCCCCCCCGAAGATATACACCCCCCCCGAAGAATAACACCCCCCCCCCCGATGATATTCCACCCCCCCCCCCCCGAAGGGTACTATATTGAAAATTTTTTTATTGCCTTAACATACTTCTCTTTACATATCTCGAAATTTAAACTCACGGAATTTTTATATAAACAACTATATACCTACTTTTACTAGTTAGTCTGCCTACTACCAGGAGTAGTACTAGAATACTGTTTACGGCAACCCCTTAGGCTTAGTCAAAATGCGCGTATACTGTGGCAGTACCACCCATAGTTGCTTAGGAGCCATGGTCCATACTGTGGCAGTACCTACTAGTTGCTTAGGAGTAAAAAGTAGGTATTTAATCATCTACATGAAAATTCCGTGAGTTTAAATTTCGAGATATGTACAGAGAAGTATGTTAAGGCAATAAAAAAATTTTCAATATAGTACCCTTCGGGGGGGGTGTATATCATCGGGGGGGGGGTGTTATTCTTCGGGGGGGGTGTATATCTTCGGGGGGGGGGGGTGTATATCTTCGGGGGGGGGGTGTTATTCTTCGGGGGGGGGGGGGTTCTAGGAGTCAGCCGATATTCTTCTTTTCCTCACTGGGTAAGAGGAGATCTAACTAAGACACCTGCAAGCGAATCAAAAATGAGGTTCTGCCTTTGCCTGGTGTCAGTACTTTGCCGGACATTTTATTGTCACCATGACGTTGCACTTTGCCGGAGTTTTCTTTGAAGCCTTGTAGTTGGCCTAGCGACCGATAGGGAGCTACTACGGCTACGCCCTCCAGTCGTGGAGTACCAAGGACTGACAATAGTACCAGGAGTCGGGCGAAGCCAACACAAGAACTTCAGAAAAATTGAAAAAACAAATAGTCTGGCAAAGTCTGTAGTCCGGCAAAGTCCAGAATTTATGTCCGGCAATGTGACAAAAAAAGTAATAGTCCGGCAATGTACTGGAGGGCTTTGCTTTGCCTGCTTCAAAGATTGAAGCCTGCTTCGAATTGGGCTTGCGCGAGCGGAGCGTTAGCGGAGCGGTAGCGCCAAGCCCCTCTTATCGAGCAACACAACCAATTGCAGCTTTCCCAAAGTTTGGCAGGCTGTAGCTCATCACACAGACGTCGGAGAGCGCTGCAAATAGGCTCAATTGACGCGCCGTGGTCGAATTGGGGGGGGGGTCCTCTTTGGACAAAAATTTTTTAGTGCCTTATTAAAAAAGTTATTTCCAAAAAACTTTTTTAAAAAAATGTCCGGTGTCCGGGCGAACACCGACCGTCCGTCCGTCCGTGCGCACTGTTGCAGACACTTTGGCTGCTTCTGGGGCGGAGATCTCAACGGTTCTAGGGTAAATCGGGCCAAAAAAGTATCAAGGCACCTCTATTTTGGGCATTTTCCGCGTTTTTTTAGGTCGAAACATCAACTTTTTGGGTAAAAATTCAGTTTTTGGGGGTTTTTGCGTGTTTTTTCAATTCCAGCTCTATATTTATGCTTTTTACAGGGTTTTTCGCCAATATAACAGCGCCATATAGGTAATTTTGAACGTAGATTACGATGGTGGCCTCCGTTTGCTTCTACTTGGTCTCCTTGTGCTTGCACGAGGCTGTGGTGAACAAGCAGGTCATCATCAACTTCATTTTGAGGCATTGTAAAGGGTTTTTGGTCTAGAAAACAGCACCATATAGGTAGCTTTGCACGTAGAATACGATTGTGGCGCCCGCTTACTTCTATCTGGTCTTCATAAGCTTCCACCAGGCCGTGGTGTACAAGCAGGGCATCAAGTTTTCTTTGAAGCCTTGTAGTTGGCCTAGCGACCGATAGGGAGCTACTACGGCTACGCCCTCCAGTCGTGGAGTACCAAGGACTGACAATAGTACCAGGAGTCGGGCGAAGCCAACACAAGAACTTCAGAAAAATTGAAAAAACAAATAGTCCGGCAAAGTCTGTAGTCCGGCAAAGTCCAGAATTTATGTCCGGCAATGTGACAAAAAAAAGTAATAGTCCGGCAATGTACTGGAGGGCTTTGCTTTGCCTGCTTCAAAGATTGAAGCCTGCTTCGAATTGGGCTTGCGCGAGCGGAGCGTTAGCGGAGCGGTAGCGCCAAGCCCCTCTTATCGAGCAACACAACCAATTGCAGCTTTCCCAAAGTTTGGCAGGCTGTAGCTCATCACACAGACGTCGGAGAGCGCTGCAAATAGGCTCAATCGACGCGCCGTGGTCGAATTGTGGGGGGTCCTTTTTGGACAAAAATTTTTTAGTGCCTTATTAAAAAAGTTATTTCCAAAAAACTTTTTTAAAAAAATGTCCGGTGTCCGGGCGAACACCGACCGTCCGTCCGTCCGTGCGCACTGTTGCAGACACTTTGGCTGCTTCTGGGGCGGAGATCTCAACGGTTCTAGGGTAAATCGGGCCAAAAAAGTATCAAGGCACCTCTATTTTGGGCATTTTCCGCGTTTTTTTAGGTCGAAACATCAACTTTTTGGGTAAAAATTCAGTTTTTGGGGGGTTTTTGCGTGTTTTTTCAATTCCAGCTCTATATTTATGCTTTTTACAGGGTTTTTCGCCAATATAACAGCGCCATATAGGTAATTTTGAACGTAGATTACGATGGTGGCCTCCGTTTGCTTCTACTTGGTCTCCTTGTGCTTGCACGAGGCCGTGGTGAACAAGCAGGTCATCATCAACTTCATTTTGAGGCATTGTAAAGGGTTTTTGGTCTAGAAAACAGCACCATATAGGTAACTTTGCACGTAGAATACGATTGTGGCGCCCGCTTACTTCTATCTGGTCTTCATAAGCTTCCACCAGGCCGTGGTGAACAAGCAGGGCATCATCAACTTCATCTCGAGGCATTTTAAAGGGTTTTTGGTCCTACAAATAGCATCATATAGGTAATTTTGGACGTAGCTTATGATTCTGGCACCCGTTTGCTTCTAGCTGGTCTCCATGGGCTTGCACTAGGCCGTGGTGAACAAGCAGGCCATCATCAACTTCATCTTGAGGCATATTAAAGGGTTTTTGACCCTACAATTAGCATCATATAGGTAATTTGGGATGTAGGTTATGGTATCTCTTTTTCATGGTTTTCATGGGCTTCCACCAGGTTGTGGTGAACAAGCAGCTCATCACCAACGTCAATTTCGACTCCATGCATAGGGGCCTTGCCCCTGTATGAAGTGGATGAAATTATTATATAGTGGGTTTTACTAACCCAAAAAGTATCTCTTATCTATATTTTATCTGCGATTGAAGTAGGGGAAATTTTTTATTCAGCTTAATTTGAATTCTACTTGCAACTGAAGTGGATGAAATTTTTTCTTAGCAATGAAATAAGTTTTATACCTTAGATTGTGAACTTTGTGCACTGTAAAAATTATCGTCAGTCCAATGTAAAACTGGATTAATTAATGATAAGAGAGCACCTTACTTTAATGGCAATTGATTCGGTCAAAATATAGTTGGCTCCCAAATTTTGCAGAATTTACCCATTAGTTGAAATGTATTTTTTTTAATATATTTAATATAATATTAATATTTTAATATATTTTTTAAAATTTTAAGTCCAAAATTTTGTCTATTTCTTAAAAACTATCATATGTACGTAGAATTAGACCAAGGTATAGACCAAGGTACCAATTAATTGCAATGGAGATGGGTAGCAGAGTCAGTTATAAATTTTTTTCTATACATATTTTTTTAAAATGTTTTTACATTTTACTTTTTTTTCGGGAGCTCAGATTTTAAATACACTTATTAGTTTTTTGGCCAGGTGCTCTCTTATCATTAATTAATCCAGTTTTACATTGGACTGACGATAATTTTTACAGTGCACAAAGTTCACAATCTAAGGTTTAAAACTTATTTCTTTGCTAAGAAAAAATTTCATCCACTTCAGTTGCAAGTAGAATTCAAATTAAGCTGAATAAAAAATTTCCCCTACTTCAATCGCAGATAAAATATAGATAAGAGATACTTTTTGGGTTAGTAAAACCCACTATATAATAATCTTATTCTTCCAAAAACGGAGTCTCGCCAAATGCAGGTGAAGAATCTGGGGAGTGGGATTGGAGAGCTGAAATGCATCCCGCTCTACTCCACGCTCCCGCGCGATCTTCAACAGCGAGTCTTTGAGCCGGCGCCGCGCAGAAAAGCCAACGGAGCTATTGGTTATTTTTGGTTGCATTACAACAATGGGCATTATCGATTGGGTTAAAGGTTAACAAGAGAGACACACATGAAGAGATTGGTTGGGAGGGGTTTTTGCCTTCACTTTGCAATTATGCCTTTAAAGGCCTTCTAAATCATCAATTTTTTGCATCCATGCATAAAATGTTAGAATTTAGAGAGCCATTTCAAGCTTAAATATTAGCTCTAAACTCATCTAATTTCTCATCTTTTTATGCATGGATGCAAAAAAATTGATGATTTAGAAGGTCTTTAAAGGGATAATTGACAAGTGAAGGCAAAACCCCCTCCCCACCTTTCTTATGTGGACAAATCTTCTTCAGGTCCAGCAACGGAAGCTCTTCGCGTCTTCACATCAAGCTCATTACAAAATGTGTTATTTATGATGCTCATTTGCTTTTTTCTGAATGCTTCGTTTGCTATATTTCATCTTGATGATGTTAGTCTGCTGGATTTCATCATGACAAATGGCCAAAGTTTGCAAGGAGGCGAGCAGTGAAAAAGGCAAAACATCTATACACCTCTCCGCCCATCTCACCCTTTGAGCACACAATACACCCCCCAGCATGTAAAGAGGGGCCTCCGCACAAGGGAGGGAAGGATGCAGCCAGCCACTGTTCATCCGGCCTACACACCCATTGGCTCGCACAATCTCTGCCCCTCCCCCATCCCTATGATGAAGCAGGAAGGCATGGCTGCTTGAATTCAAAACAAAGGCCCTAGGCCTCTTTCCCCACTTCGCAATCATTTCGTCAGCACCAATCCTCACTTCTCCCAGCTCACACTGCCCCAAACTTCTCCTCCCAACACACTGCTCCAATCCCCTCACTCCTCCTCTCTCCTCCTCCTCCCCCCACCTCACCTCATCCTTCCTCCACCTTGATAGCAGAGTGCATTTCCCTAGCCTAGCTCAGCAGAAGAGGTGTCAGTGAAGATGTCCGGTGGTGGCAAGAAGTTCCAGCCTTTGGCCCCCCCTCTGGCGAGTCCTCCTCCTCCGATGACTCGGTTAGCCTCCCTCTCTCTCCCTCTTCTATCCAACCCCCCTTTTGCCACCCTAGGCCAACCAGCCTGGCCCCAGCCTCCGCCGCCACCGCCCTCGAGGGGGCATCCAGAAGCGCCAGGCTCAGCTGGTTTCCTTATCTTGATGAAGGGAGTGGGGGGGGGGGGGGCGATTAAACGAGTCCAGGCATGTGGAGGGTGGAAGGTGGGCCGGATGGGTAAGCAGATGCTGAACGGGGGAGGGCAGGCCCATGGCCGCTACTTCCAGCATGCCACCCGCAACCCCCCTGCCACCCAGATCGCTGGCCCAGGCAACGCCGTCATGCCCTACGTGGTTCCCCCTCCTACTCTCTCCTCATCTAGCCCTCCTTCCAGCCTCACTCCTCTTTCAGGCAGGCAACGCGAAGCACCTCATTGCCGGCTTCTTCATGCAGGTGGAGTGGTGGAAAGGGGAGCAGAAAAGAAGGTGAATGAAAAAAGTTTGGTGGTAGGTGGCGCAACTGAAGCCATCAGGGAGCTTACCTGACGGTGAAGGACAACCAGGTGGTCGTATTGCATCCCTCCACTGTGATGGACTACAAGCACAAGCCGGAGTGGGTCGTCTACGACGAGTTCGTCTTTACCCAACATCACTACATACACACCGTCACTGCCATCAAGCCTTACTGGTTGGACTGAAGGGGATTGGTGCAGCGAGGAAAGAGAGAGGAAGTGCACTTGCCAGGCTACTGCAGTATCAGCACATCCTCAAACCAACGCCACTCCCAACGCAGAATCGCCAGCTCACGCCGCATTCCGCTAGCCAGAACCTGAAGCCACCACCGAAGCTGCCCGTCGTCCAAGCAATGCTCACCTTCCTCTGCTCTGCAGTAGAGTGTAAGGAGAAGCCGGCCAACCAGCGCCACCAGGCCTTTCCAAATCAAGATCCTTTCTGGGCAGATCCTCCACTGGTAGGCTTTCTTTCCCTCTACTCCCCCTTGTCCCATCCATCCCATCCCAGTACTCGCACTCATCCTGACCCTCTTCTTAGCCCAGGCCGACCGCCTGAGCAGCAGCACCGTCTACTTCTGGGACGGGGGCTGGGACGGCCTGCGGGTGTGGGAGCTGCAGAAGAGTGTTGCCGCTCCAAGCGATGCTCACCTTCCTCTCCTCCGCAGCAGAGTGCAAGGAGGAGCGCGCCGAGCTGCGCCGCCAGGCCTTCCCTAATCAAGAACCCTTCTGGGCAGCTCCTCCACTGGTAGGCTTTCTTTCCTTCTACTCCCCCTTGTCCCATCCATCCCATCCCAGTACTCGCACTCATCCTGACCCTCTTCTTGGCCCAGGCCGACCGCCTGAGCAGCAGCACCGTCTACTTCTGGGACGGGGGCTGGGACGGCCTGTGGGTGTTGGAGATGCAGAAGGGTGTGGCCGCTCTGAGCATCGGAACATGGAGGGACTACGACGAGCAGTAGCGCCGTCCCCACCTCTACCAAGCCAATGAGACCCTGGACGCCCTCATGTTGATCAAGCAACATGCAGTCACGTTCCACGACTCTACTGGCCAGGTCTGGCCGAAATGGCCAAATTGGGTTATCCCTTTTCGGCTGATGGGGCGGCAAACACCCCCCCCCCCAATGGGGTTTCGCCCACCCCCCAAGAGATACACCCTCTCCCCAAGGGTTACACCCACCCCCAAGGGTTACACCCCCCCAAGATATATATATTGAAATTTTTTTTATTGCCTTAACATAGTTCTCTTTCCATATCTCGAAGTTTAAACTCTACGAATTTTTTTCTAAACAACTAAATACCTACTTTTTTGAAACATAGTTAGTCTATACCATGTTTGTCATGCTACTAGTTAGTCTATACCGCTATATAGGGCGTAGCCAACACAAAAACTAAAAGGCTCGTCCTTTGACTGTGGCAGTACCTACTAGTTAGTCCTTATCGAGTTGAGCACTTTAAAACATCAATGAATCAATGCCCTATATAGCGGTATAGACTAACTAGTAGCATGACGAACATGGTATACACTAACTATGTTTCAAAAAAAGTAGGTATTTAGTTGTTTAGCAAAAAAATTCCTTGAGTTTAAATTTCGATATATATACAGAAGAGTATTTTAAGCTAATAAAATTTTTTTTAATATTGGGCTGGCACAAGGGAGTGTAGCGACCGTCAGCACCCAGCCCCTCTTTTTGACCCAGGTGTACGTTTTGAGGGTTATTGCTAGATCTTAATTTTGATAAGGCTCTTGCTCTTCTCAGGAAGCTCCATTTGCTCTGATTCGTTTTTGCGCGGCCGAAGGCCGCCTGCCGCGGAGGGCAGGGCAGTCAGAGCTCCGTAGGCCAGAGGGCATGGGTGCGGAGGCCCCGGAGCGTAGCCTAGCATGCGAAGCATGCTAGGCGAAGCGTAGGGGCCGTAGCACCCGTGCCCGGAGGCCGGAGGAGCTCTGGCGCCCTGCCCGAAGCGGCGGGCGGCCAAGGCCAGCTTAAGCAGTTACCCCATTTTTGTGTCCGTCTGTCCGCATATATATATATCTGGTACCATCGGCAGGCCAAATGTGGGACTCTTTTCTCCAAATTTTGTAATTGCCTCGAGCAAAAAGTCAAGGAAATACATCTACTACTAGTGGAATCTGCTGCTTGGACAGTTGCATTTTGTTTTTGGCGCACAGTTCAGTGTCTCTTTCCATGCGCGCCCAAAAACAAAATGCAGATGACGCAGCAGATTCCACTAGTAGTAGATGTATTTCCTTGACTTTTTGCTCGAGGCAATTACAAAATTTGGAGAAAAGAGTCCCACATTTGGCCTGCCGATGGTACCAGATATTTCTTCCACTTTTAATATAGTATAAAATGTAAAAAAACTAATTTTATATTGTTGGCTATATATTTAATTTATATTTTATCCGATTTATAAAAAATTATAAATAAAAAAACTTGTTGAAAAAATATAACAAAAAATATTTGAAATTGAAAAATGCAATGTAAACTTATTGGCAACTTATTTTTTTGATAAATTTTCTAGACTTAAACTTAGGCCAATCGATTTTTGGGAAAAAAGAGTTTTATTTTTGGCCTGGCGATGGTACCAGTTGTTTTCCCAACTTTAAACACACAAAAATAAAAATAAATGCCTGACAAGGATTCGAACCTTCCAATTTCATCCATCTGCCCAAACGCTTACACCACTATACCACTGGTGCATATGACCACTTAATTTAACTGAAGAACTAAATACATGAGGCTCAGGGACCCGGGGAAGGGTGGTGGGGGAAGAAATGAATACCTACTATCGTCCATTGAATAGATGCGGAGAAGAAGAAGAAGGAGAAGGAGAAGGAGAAGGAGAAGGAGAAGGAGAAGGAGAAGGAGAAGGAGAAGGAGAAGGAGAAGGAGAAGGAGAAGGAGAAGGAGAAGGAGAAGGAGAAGGAGAAGGAGAAGGAGAAGGAGAAGGAGAAGGAGAAGGAGAAGGAGAAGGAGAAGGAGAAGGAGAAGGAGAAGGAGAAGGAGAAGGAGAAGGAGAAGGAGAAGGAGAAGGAGAAGGAGAAGGAGAAGGAGAAGGAGAAGGAGAAGGAGAAGGAGAAGGAGAAGGAGAAGGAGAAGGAGAAGGAGAAGGAGAAGGAGAAGGAGAAGGAGAAGGAGAAGGAGAAGGAGAAGGAGAAGGAGAAGGAGAAGGAGAAGGAGAAGGAGAAGGAGAAGGAGAAGGAGGAGTTCGGACAAATGGTTTTTTGCATTTTTCACAGTAAAACAAATAGTTTTGGGCAAAAGTCAAAAGATAAACTATAGTCAATTCGATGTTGATCTTTCCATTGCAAAAAGAATTAAAACGATTGGAGCTTTCTGTGACGAGCAGCAGCCTTATCAAAATTGAGATCTAGCAATAACCTCTAAAACACGTACACCTAGGTCGAAAAGAGGGGCTGGGCGCTGACACTCCGCTAAAGCTCCGTTCGCGCCAGCCCAATATATATGTGTGTGTGGCATGCCCGTACTCCGCCGTTTTTCAACGAAATTGGCTGATTTTTTGCATGAAGGTCCGCCTAGGCGGTGCCTCGGGACCATTTTTGGCGCTTGGCGTAATTTTTCGAATTTCGCCCAAAACTCAAC
>JASANA010002701.1:0-15631 GCA_030248095.1 Ptycholaimellus sp. GST1_10
GGTTGAACGGCTTATGTTTCAGTTTTTTTTCATAGTACTGCAGAATTGGGGTCTAGGCGATACTTCGGCGTGTGAGTGAGTGAAAGCGTTGTTGAGGGTGATTTCCTAGTGTTTGAGCCTCTCAGGGTAACTCTTGATCACTCCGTCGAGGTTCATAGTTTCAGTGACTGAGCCAGTGTCTGAAGATAAGCCCAGACAGTTGATGGTCATTGTCAGCGGTGGTCTGAGCCTGAAGCCTCCGGCGGGGATGGACAAGATGCGCGGAGACATGGGCGGCGCGGCCGTCGTCCTGGCCGCAGCCTGGACTCTGGCCTCCTTGCCAGGCCCTGTGCCTATTTACACTGTCGCTCTCCTGGAAGGAATTGAACTGGTGAGCGATTGCAGAGGCGGAACTTGCGAGTACTGGTGCCGCTGGTGGAGAACATGCCCGGTGGTGGGGCCACTCGCCCGGGCGACATTGTCAAGGCCTACAATGGACTCAGCATCAAGGTCCCTCTTTTCTATTGCCGGGACACTCTACAGCTGCTTGTTGGTGTAGCGATTGAGACAAAATGTTACTAAATTGATGAACAATTATTGATGAACTAGATTGATGAACACGAACTAAATTGATGAACATGAACAACAATGAAAGATTAAACATTAAAGAAACAATTGTTGGTTAATGTTAAATGCTTTTTAAGACACTTAACATTACCAGGAGTTTCCGCAATATCATCTGGTTTTTCAAAACGCTACAACAAGCCAATTTCTCACGGCCTTTCCGACGATTGGTGTTCTTCACAAATCCCATACCCGTATGCAAAGCTGCAATTGTTTGAGCCAAATATAATTTCGTTGACTTTGCCAAGGTAAATTGATCCCATCGACAATCTGTATGAACCATATTTATATTCGAAACATTTAAAGCTTGAGTGGGCCTAGCATCTTTCAGCTTCAAATGGGTCTCCGTCCGCCTTGCTGGGCATTGCAGAGGATTGATTTGTAGGTGGACAACACGGATGCAGAAGGGCGTCTGATCCTGGCAGACGCCCTGGCCTACGCCTGTGAAGTCTACAAGCCTGCCCAGCTGGTGGACGTAGCCACGCTCACCGGCGCTGCTCACGTGGCCCTGGGCTCCGCAGCCGCCCCTGCCTACACCAATGACCTGGGCCTCTGGACTCAGCTCAGCAAGGTCAGTCAGGGCTTCATTAGAGCCTGCGCATTGGGTTGAAGCAGTTCGAAAAACCCATAAAACCCTAAAATTATGCGTGGCTTCAAATATTTGCACTAATTCAATTGATAGAAGCAGATGATGCTGTTAAGCCAAAAAACACACCGAATAGCATACCCTCTAAATTTTGATTATTGTAGGCAGCGGAGAAGAGCGGGGATCGTCTGTGGCGTCTGCCGCTGTTCCGGCACTACAGCGAGCTCATGAAATCACCCTTCGCCGACCTCAACAACATTCAGAAACCCAACACCGGCGCTGGCAGCCCCACTGCTGCCGCTTTTCTTCAAGTTTCACACCTTCATAGCTTACATTTTCTGTTTTAAAATGTCTAATATTTAGATTTTTTAATTATCATCGTTTTTTAACTAATTTTGGGTGCCCTGGCTGAATGGGAGATTTGAAGGAGTTTGTGTCCTGCCAAAGCTGGGCCCATTTGGACATTGCGGGAGTGATGGAGGGCGACGGACAAGTGCCCTACATGCCCGCCGGCATGACTGGTCCACCTGATTTCAAGGCTATGCTGGAGATGAGCAAGTGGAATATTTGCAGGATCGCCAACTAGGACACTGGTAGAGTGGCTCCAGCAGACTGATGCCGAGCGATAAAAGCTACTTCAGACTTCTATTTGCCTCAATGCCACTTCAATGTCCTCAAGGACATTGTAGCAGCTCATTTAGTGCCTAAGCATGATTTACGATTGTTGCGTATATTGTGCTTCGATTATATTTTTGTTGCGATTATTAGACAAAAATAATTTCTAGAAAAGCTTTTGTGAAAATCCGAAGCCGAGTAGAGAATACGAATTCTTATGTGAACTACCACCTTTCTGCAAATAAACTAAAGGGTTTCGGTTTGTGTTCAAAGCAACTCTCACAATTTTGATACGTAATGAGTTTTAAAATTCACAACTAAAATACGATGACACCGCAGAAATATAGCCAAGCAAGCGCTAAATAAAATTGGCTAAAAAAACTTGAAAATTTGTTTTTGGTCTCTAGACAAAAGTTTTAAAAAGAGTCTGGAATTAGCTCTTGACGTCTTTCTTCATTGTTTACGGATGCAGTCGAATCAGGCTGTGTCCCGATCCTTTGCGAATTTTCATGAACAAACGTCAATGCCAACTCCAAAGTGGGCGTGTCTTGTAGCACCTATTGGTCGATCCCTTGCCAAGCGACCAATCGCTGCACTCGGAAAGCTCCCGAAAAGCCCAGCATTTTCTCTCCCAGCCTCCCCATTCCAGAAACATCCCTCCAGTCCTCTATAAAATCCTCGCCTCCCAACACTCAGCCAGCCATCTGAAAGCAAGGAAAACTCCGAAGAGCCAGGAAAGGAACCGAGAGAAGGATGCTGCGCCTCTACGTGCCGACCTACTCAAGCCCCGTGGAGCGAGAGCTGGCTGAGTTGGAGAGTCTGAGCCGGGCCCTGTTCAACCCGGTGAACTGGGGCCGAGACATCGTGAGTCGGGAGACGGAGTCCCTCCAGAACCCTGTCAAGCGCCAGCCTGACGGATCCTACAAAATGGAGGAATGCGCCTTTCATTGCTTAGTTTGCTAGTTAGGCCAAAAGTTAGAAGTTATAAAAAAGGTCTTCCTAAGGCCGGAACCGCTGGGTACTTTTTTGAGCTCCAATATGAGCTCTAGTTTCAGCTTGAAAAACATAGTTTTTGCTAATGATTGTTCTGAAAGTCCAGCAGCCTCATAAACTTCTTACTTCAGGTGTACCTGGACATGAGCCAGTACAAGCCAGAGGAGGTGCAGATCTCGACCAAGGACGGACGGCTGACGGTGACAGCGGGCTCGGAGCGCAAGGACCCCGACGGCTCCTTCTACACCACCTCCTCCTTCACCCGATCCCTACCAATCCCCGACGGCGTGGACAGGGCCAAGATCACCGCCAAGTACACCGAGGAGGGCGGCCTCCTCCTCGAAGCTCCGGCCGCCCCGCCCAAGCCCCAGGAGAAGGCCAAGAAGCTCCGCGGTGATCAGCCGCTTAACATTACCCATGAGTAGTTGCATTGGAGTTTCGCTTCTAAAGCGAAAGCCTCTCCATTCAATGATCGTTTTTTTAGTTGGCTGAAATTTTTGAGCAGTTTCAAGCTATGAGGAGAATTTCTGGTAACTTAGGTGTGTTTAATTGGTCGAGATTTTTTAGCGTGTTCTATCGCCGTACGATCTGTTTCTTGTTCATTCGTAACCGTCATTCCCACGCAGTGAGCTGTCCAAGAGAATATTTTGATTGTGTAGCATTTTCTTACAAATTTGAGCAGCGATTTTTTACGGAGATTGTTTAAAACTGGTTTTCCTAATCTCGATATGAATCTATTTTCTTCCCATAGATTTTTAGGTACCAAATTATTACGCACCATTTTGTTCTGACTAATTGGTTTCGCAAAGGGACGGTCGCCAGTAAGATACTCTAAAAATACTAGAATACGCCATGACAAAATATCTAAAACGTCATTTTATCTGCGATTGAAGTAGGGAGAATTAGTTTACAGATTTAATGCCTATTACATTCTACTGAAGAGAATGAAATTAATTCTTAGCACCACAACTAATTTTGCTGAGCTTCAGTTTTAAATTTTGTGCACAGTAAAGTTATGTGGATCTGTTGATTAACAGCTTCTCGCCCTAAACACGGAATAGTTTAAAGAAATACGCCATGAGTAGAAATAAAAAGTATGCAATGCCAATTGAAACTGAGTGAAGAGGCTAAGTCAATGCTGAGAGGGGGCGAATAGCTTCATGGCAACACGAGCAAGGTTGCTAGCGCCATGCCAAGGATACCACCAGTTGCCAGGCATTTCAGCCGGGCACTGGGCGTAATAGACCCCGTTCAGCTGGGCGTCTCGGCAGCGTCGATACCACCAGCCTCTGCAGCTCATTGTCAGCCACAGGATACAGGAGCTCCCTTTCAGTTACCCTTTGCCGAATAAGTTTGAGCAGGAGCCATCTAAGAGGTCATTGTCTCGGTCGTACGTGGAGAAAGCCATTCCGTCCGCGCTTCCAGACACTGCTCCTCCTCCCGTCAGTTGAAGTCCGTCCCCCGCAGTCCCACTCCCGTCTTTAGCATGCAAGCTATACTGGCTCTCTTCTCCGTTCACCTTCAACCATTCATCCATCCCAACTTGTTCTTCAAAACCATATTTTAATAAAATTGTGGCTTTAACTTAACTGTATTGATTTATTTTATTCAATGGATGTGCGGCGGCATACGAAACATACATAGCCAAAACCAGTGATTCCACTAGTAGTAGATTATTTCTTTGACTTTGAACACAGGGTAATCGAAATTTTTGGGAGAAAAGAGGTTCAATTTAGACTTGCCGATAATACCAGAATATATAGCTATGCAAAAATATGACCAAAAAGGTGGCGTATTCCTCGTAGGCTGTGGCTCCCTGACAATCCTGGAGATGGAATCGAATGGAGCTGAGGCCGCAGTAGGTGGTGAGCCAATGGATGTTGTCAAGACCTAGCCAGAAATTCCCCTCCAAACTCAGGCTGCCGAAGCCCGCCTTATAATCAGCCCAATTGCGCTGGAACGACACACTCCCATCTACCCGCCTCAAAGTGATTTTTGCCACTGTCCGGAAACAGGGGCCAAATATGAAGGAGCACTGTTGAATGAGGGTGAGGCCTCCGTTGCTCATGTCGCAAACGGCCGCTACGCTGTGCATGGCCTTCCCGTCAAAGATGCGTAGGATGTAGGTCCCGTCCTCTCGTTTCCCCGCCAAATAGTAATCCCGGCAGGTGTAGCAGGGCTGCGGAGGTAATTCGTCCGTATAAAAAATAGCCGCCCTGAATAATGCTTTTCTTTTTTAGAATTTTTGGAAAATTGGAATTGTTTAAGCATTTGAGGAATCTTCAAGTTAGGCATCTTCAAGAATAAAGCTAAGATAATTAGTGTCACAGTCAATTGTGACAGTGTCCGTTTAAAATTTGCAGACTCAGACAAAGACGTTTCGAACGAGGCATCATTTTTTGGCGCCAAAACAAACCATCGCCTGGCATTATTGGCGTCGCTACTGGCTGCAGAAAATTGAACACTGATCACGTCGGCTGAAGATTGAATAACATCAGGGCATTTCGCTTTGGAACACCTTTCAAGTTGGTTCAATTGAGTACACATTCAAATGTGATGAAAAATTGTCAACTCAGCGAGGAGAGCGAAAAAACCGTTGTAAAATTTGAGGATGTCATTATCTCCCAGCTGAATATCCAGCAATCGAAGTAGAATGCCGCGACCTTCTTCTCCACGAATGATGAACAGACAATTCAGCCCAGGGCAGTAAGAACTTGGGAAGCCTTTGTGCGTTTTAACTTTGATGAAATGGAAGTCGATAGAACATTATAAAACAAAGTAATTGACCAGGAGATGCGAAGATTCCCGATTTTTGTCCTGGTGTTAGGGAGAATATTTGATGCCCACATGAGCAAGCTGGAATTAAAAGATAATTGGCTGCCACCTAGTTCCCCCCATGAGAGTCTACACCAACAAAAAGGAAGGACTAATACGGGAAATCGACGCCTAGTATTCCCCCAAGATATTTTCATCCATTTTCTACCGTTTTACAAGTCTTAGGCTTAGTTTTAGACGTGCATAGTGGCTTAAATATTCCCACACACCGTGCTTCAACGTCCTATACCGTGACTGAGCCTAAGCCTTGGGTTCAGCCACTTGGGAAGGGGGGTAAACCTCCATGGGGGGGGGGGGGGGGGGTTGGGTGAATTTGGACGGGGGGGAAACTAGGCCAGAAAATTGCAGCGTTTTGTTTTGTTCCCATGCACATGGCATCAATTGAACAATCCGCAAATTTTGTTTCTGTAAATTTTCAACATTATATGTTTCCTTTAGTGAGCTGTACATATAAGCATGGGAAGGGAAAATATTAATAAAACACATGCCTAACATACCCCCGGTCTTCAGTAGCTTGATATATAACGTAATACGAGCTAAATAAAATTCAGACCAGCTGATATGTCAAAGCAAATCGAAAGCAAGGCAACTGTTTTTAACCACATTTCTTTCCCTTTACACGATGAAACTGGGTAAAAGTCTTCATTGATAAAGTCGGAGTGTGAGAATTCAACCAGCTGGGGATGCCGGGTTAGCTTGGCTTTTCTAATCGTTTGAGACCATATTATGCCTTTTTAAATAGAAGGCCGCTGTAACTTGTGCAATAAACTATATGCGTCTGGTTTACCCACCCAATGCAAAAACCAATGCAAACCCCATAAAAATTTCCCCATAGAGTTTGAAAAAAGACACAGTTGAAAAATTTAATTTTTATCGTTCTTCATTAAATGGTGTATCTTTGGACTTTTGGTCTTTCTCATTCGTTTCTTATAACTGGTACCATCGACAAGCCGAACTTAAAACTTTTCTCCCCAAAAAAAACCTATTGCACCAAATGTAAACTAAGGAAATTTCCCTACTACTAGTGGTACCTTCTTTGTCACCAGCATTTTGTTTGAGCGATCCTGATGAGAGTTGGAATATTTTGCGGGAAAAAGAGCTTTACTTTCGGCTTGCCGATGGTATCAGTTTTTTAAGATATTTCACCAAGTAGGTGAAGAGAAGTAGTACTAGCATTATGTCGAGCATAGCAGCGAGGTAAGAGACGGTGACCTACGGCTTCTTGGCGAGGCCGGTGGTGTAGGTGTAGCTCTCGGGGAAGGAGGCGGGTAGGATGTTCCAGATAATGTCTGTATCCAGCTCCAGAGGTCGGCTAGAGCAGAGATGTTGCGGAATGGATGAAGGAAGGGAGGATGGATGAGTAAACCCGATCTGCTATATGCGGGTCATCTATCTCTATAGAGAACCAGCGACAGCCTTTCCACATCACGTAGCCTTAGAAGCATTTCAAGATCACGTGCGCCAGCTGCAACGATACTCCCCTCTATCTGCTTGCCTCTTTCAAGTTATTTGTAAGTTTGTATTGTTGAGGAAATTACCAATTCGTTAAGGATGCTTGGGGCTTTGAAAAATGGAAGAGAAGGAAGGAATGGAGGAGCCTCACTAAGTGAAGTGTTCATAAGAGCTGGAAAGGAAATGGAAGAGCAGGGAAGGAGTAAAGAGGACAGCGATCCTAGATTTTGAATATTGGTAAATAAGATGTAGAGTGCAGATGATCGGCTTCTCCAGACGGGCTCGCTTTTTCTGGTCAAATGTCAGGATGAAGAAAAGTGAAGAGCTTGCTTTAAACCGATAACTTGGAGCTCCACTAGCTTCTCCTCCACTTGTGCCACAAATCCTTCACGTTCCCAAAAAATTGCCAACGGACGTTAGGTCTGACACTTTGTGTTTAACCTAAAACATCAGCTGGCTGGGTGGCAAGTAAAGGTGTTTCCGGAGCTCAGTAAAAGCCGTGGGAACGAGGCGGAAGCGGCAGGGGAGGTCGGCTCGGAAGATACAAAAATAATCGCCTTCGTCTTTCTGGCCCGCGTTCTACGGTAGTGCTGAGGCCAGCCGTTTCAGAATGCAATCTAAGTATCGGACCGCAGGCAGACTAATCTTTCAGAGCAGGCACATAGATAAGCAGTTTGACCTCAACCCTCATTGTATTCTAAAGTATCCCAAAAGTCTTGCAGAAAAATCAATCTTTCATTCTCATATGGCTCCCACCATGGAACAAGAAGATTATAAATGATTTATAACGTTTTATAATCATTTATAATATGGAAGGAAAAGCGTTATAAATTTACAATGGGGGTGTGTGACGGGTTGAAAAGTGGTCTTCAGAAACCAATGCCATTCTCGCTCAGTTCAATGGATTTCAATGCGGTTTTTTGCTGTAAACCCGCGAAGGGTTTGATCATTCACTAAAAAAACGTACAACCTCAAAGGACTCACTAGAAAAAACTTTTTCAATAAGCTTCGGCGCCGCGAGTTTATTTTCTCCAACAAAAATATTTCGTCGCAAATTTTTTTCTTTATCTTCTTTTGAAAGTATATTTTCTTGATAGACCTTGTTTTGACGCATCTGGAATGGTATCATTTGTACGATATAGAGTCTCCAAAATGGAGCTATGTGCAGCCGAAAATGGGCAAAATGAGGTTAAAATAGACTAAAGCCGGTTATTTAACCATTTAAATAGTTACTTAACTCTGCGATGTTTCTGTTTTTTATTTGGTAACTAAGATTTTATTAAAGTCAGAAAGCAATTTAATAGGCAACCCGCTAACATTACATTTGTAGGCCAGCAGGGTTGCTTTTCCATACATGTTAAGCAAGTTGGATCTTCATACATGCTCCCACCAGCGAGTTTTATATATTGAGCACTCACTTTATTGGGCTGGCGCGAGGGAGCAAGGCGAACCGTCAGCGCCCAGCCCCTCTTTTCGACCCAGGTGTACGTTTTGAAGGTTATTGCTAGATCTTAATTTTGATAAGGCTCTTGCTCTTCACAGGAAGCTCCATTTGCTCTGATTTTTGTTGCAATAGAAAGAGCATCTGCAAATTAACCAAAACTCGCGAGAAATCGCCCAAAAATGACAGAATACAAGAGAAATTCCCTTAAAACCATTTGTCCGAACTCCTTCTCCTTCTTCTTCTTCTTCTTCTTCTTCTTCTCCTCCGCATCTATTCAATGGACGATCGTAGGTCTTCATTTCGTCCCCCCCCCCCCCCCCCCCCCCCCCTCCCCGGGTCCCTAGGCCACATCTATTTTTTCTTCATAACTCTTCAGTAAATTGAAGGAGGCATATGCATCAGTGGTGTAGTGGTGTAGTGGTGTGCCAGCTGAATGAATCTCGTAGGTTCGAATCCTTCTCAGGCACTACTTTTTTTATTTTTGTGTATTTTTGTGTATTTAAACTGCTACCATTGGCAGGTCACAAGTAAAGCTCTTTTCTCCTAAAAATCGATTAACCTAAGTATGCGCCAAGAAAATTTTTCCAAAAATATTTTAGTTTGTCAATAAATTAGCATTGTAATTCATTTTCGAAACTTCTTTTTGTTTCTCAAAAATTAGTAGCCAATACATTTGAATTGTATTTCGATTTTAAATAATTTCTTTTTGATATATTTTTGAACAAGTTTTTTTATTTATCATTTTTTATATATAGAATAAAATTTAAATTGAATATATAACTAACAATATAAAATTTGAATTTATACATTTTATACTATATTAAAAGTAGAAGAAATATCTGGTACCATCGGCAGGCCAAATGTGGATCTCTTTTCTCCAAAATTTGCAAATGTCTTGAGTAAAAAGTCAAGGAAATACAATTTCTACTAGTAGAATCTGCTGCGTCATCTGCATTTTGTTTTTGGGCGCGCATGGAAAGAGACACTAAACTGCGCGCCAAAAACAAAATGCAACTGTCCAAGCAGCAGATTCTACTAGTAGAAATTGTATTTCCTTGACTTTTTACTCAAGACATTTGCAAATTTTGGAGAAAAGAGATCCACATTTGGCCTGCCGATGGTACCAGATATATACCTGTACATATTAAAGTGAGTTGCAAAACTCCTTTGTATAATAATATTATAATAAACGATTATATAAAGACTATATATTTTTTTGTAACATCAAGCGATTTGGTAACTGGGTCAGTTGATTATTCCAACCAATATTTTGCGTTAAATTGGTTTCTGACCCTTTCAATTGAGGTATTTTAATGAATCATGTTAAAAGTGAGTAGCCGGGCAGCCGTTCCGAGCAGAGAATTAAAAGGGGGGACTATTTTTTGGAGATAACTTTTTTTGTGAAAAGAAAAGATATAAAGTGACTACAGTTTCGGAAAATAGAAACTCGGGCTTTTTTTTTGAGCCCAAGAACGTTTCTGTAGGTGCTTCCTACGACACACAGCAGTCATCAACAAAAGGTCACTTTGGACCCCCTGTGTTATAACTTTTGGAGTTTTGCAACTTAGCCCCCCTACCCATGTTAAAGAGTGATTGCTCCATTTATAAATACACCTCCATGCTCCCACGCATCCCCATTAAACAAGCTTGATAACTGAACTATTTTTTACTTTATTTGAAACTCTTCGGCATGGCGTATATCGGACCAATTACAGTAAACTTAGTCTTCTAATACTTGTTTAATTAATACAGTCCTTCGACTTGGACTAGACTGCCTTCTTTTCGCTGTGCTGATAAGGCTGTAATTAGAAAGCAAACTTTGCTCGACAACTATGAGGCAGCAAAAATAGCGTATGGAACGAAGCAAAGGCGGACAGGGGAGGCTCAGCAGCGGCAGGGCTGGGACTGCATCCGATCCCCCGCGCAGCCGTACGAATGACACTGACGCTGACGCTGCATCTGAGCACCTACAACCAACATCTTCACCCATTCCTTCTATTCCCATTTCTATCCTATTGATTGTTTTGATGGATTTCCAGGAAAACCATCGCAGTGGCCGTCCTAGTACGCAGCATGCAGAGACACAGCGGTTTACGTATTATTCAAGTGCGATGGAAAAAGAAGCCTCTACCTGTTCTGGCGCATTTGGATGAGAAATATGGGGATAGAAAGAATAAGAATGAAGGCAAACTTCGACAGCCGTACTGAGGGCAGGCAGACCAGGAGCCCCAGGTGCCCCAGCCTCCGGCCTGGGCCTGAAAGGGCTGCTGACCGCCGCTGCTTGAGCTCCTGTAGCCTTGCCCGGCACTCCCGCCCTCAATCCTCTCCGCCTTCCGTTCCGACCACTTAGAGGATTTCTAGCAGCTGGATAAATCGTTTCTAGGCACCAATGAGCATGGTCCTATTCTGCTCATCATCAATCAATCGGGGTGAACTTTCCTGTCCTAGCCCTGATTCAGAAATCCTAAGGCCACACTCGTCTCAGACGGATTGATGTTTCATTTAGGCACAAAGCTAAGCAACTTAACCTTGCCCCTAATTCCAACGTTTTCCTGGGTTTCTCTTCTAACCTGATACTGCTGACCAGAGGGCTGGTAGCGACTGCCGCCTGTAGGATAGCGCGGAACGGCCTGATTGGGCTGCGACTGGCCGTAGGGCCGCACAGCATTGCTCCGCTGCCCAGTGCTCGGCCGATACTGTCCTCCACCGCCATTAGACCGCGGCTGGTAGGTCTGGCCAGAAGGGTAGCTCCGGCCGGAGCTTGGAAAGCCGCCTCTCGGCTGGTAGGTCTGGCGACTGGGCTGGGCGCTGGGGTAGCGGGTCTGTCGGGCCGGTGTTGGCTGGTATTGGCCGCTGCTGCTGCCGCGGTAGCCGCTGGAGGAGGACTGGCCAGAGGGCTGGTAGCGACTGCTGCTGGAAGGCTGGGACTGGCTGCTGGCGGACTGGCGATAGCCGCCGCCGCTGCTTGGCTGGTACTGGCCGGTTCTGGATTGGCTCTGGCCGGAGCTGGGCTGGTATTGGCCGGTTCTGGGCTGACTGTGCCCTGAGCTGGGCTGGTATTGGCCTCTGGACTGGCCAGAGCTGCTGGGCTGGTATTGGCTAGTGGCAGATTGGCTGTGCCCTGAGCTTGGTTGGTACTGACCACTGCTGGGCTGGTACTGGCCAGTCCTGGACTGACTCTGCCCAGAGCTTGGCTGGTATTGGCCACTGCTGGGCTGGCTATGGCCACTGCTGCTGGGCTGGTACTGGCCAGTTCTGGAGGACTGGCTGTGACCACTGCTGGGCTGGTACTGGCCAGTTCTTGCCTGGCCTTGCCCAGAGGAGCTGCTGGGCTGGTATTGGCCACTTGTAGGCTGACTATGGCCACTGCTGGGCTGGTACTGACCAGTCCTGGACTGAGCCTGCCCTGAGCTTGGCTGGTACTGGCCGCCACTGCTGGGTCCCGCATAGCTTCCGCCGGACTTGCCGCTTTGCCCTCCACTGCCGCTGAACTGCCCTCCCGGTTGGTACTGGCCTGAGGAGCGACCGCCGCTGCTGGACTGGTAGGTGCCCTGAGCAGGCTGTTGGGACTGGCGCGGCTGCTGTCCGACAGGGTTGCTGTACTTGGCCGCCGACTCTTCGCTGAGAAAGAGGCTATATTGGGACTTTGAGGGGGTTGGAAGGAAGTGAGGCTCTAGCTCAGTGCAGCTGGCCAGATTGCAGTCGTCCTCCTGTATTTGGTAGATGGAGCCGTCCTCGCCGCAGTTCTGCAGACACTCCCGTCGGCGAGTTCTGCCAACAGGCTTGGAATGAGCTGGTTGAATGAATGCGATAAAGCTCTGTACTAATGGGGACTAAGTTGGAGCTTCTATCTAACCTCTAGGTTTAGGCAAAAATTTTAGCCTAAATAACCTATGACTGAAACCGTAAGCTTTGGAAAGGCTCAGAGGCTTCATTTTGGCCATAGTGTTGAGCTCATAGAAAAATAGCAGCAACCGTGTGCCGCCAGTGCCGCAGGTGAGTGAGCAGGCACTCCACTGGGCCCAGTCCCCAAACAGCAGCTCCCCCGTCAGAGCCTCCGCTGCGAAGTCCATCCGAGCAAAGTTGCCACTCCCCGAGAAGCCGCCCTGCTTGGCCTGCGCAAACAGCATCGCTCATGACGCAGGAGCCAGGTGACAGTGGCGTGGAGGAGATGAATTGGTCTGACCTACTTGTCCGCTAGACGAGTGACAAGGATCCGGGGCTCAAGGGAAGACTAATGGGACTGGGGAGGATGCAAAATATTGCGACAGCGATGCCTATCGAATGATGGATGGAAGAGCAAGGAACCTGGAGTTTGGCGGCGGCTGGACAGGGGCGAAGGACTTCGTATATGGCCGCCTCCCTCTGGTACGCCTCCGCTCGGGCAATGCGAATGCCCCTCAACAATAATCTCCCAAATTGTCCAACAGTAGAAGCGGTGGAGCTATTGGGACGCCTTGTCGAGAGCTTGGATAAAAAGGTTGCTAAATGGACAGGAAGGATGTGATAGGAGTAGAAATGGGGATAAACCGATGGCCGGTGTTCCTGGGGTAGAGCATGCACATGTTCTGGAGGAGTCCGGTCCTGTGGGAGATGTAGCGGTAGTGGTAGGCCGCATAGCAGCGGTTCGGACCCGCCTCTGACTCCGCGCATCTCGCCAAGCACTCCTCAACCAAAATGTTTAATTTGAAAACTGAAACTCTGGCCGATGTTTCAGAGAAGAGGCTGGCCCAAGCAGAAATGAAGAAAAAACAATATTCACTTAGAGTGGCGGATATAGGGGGGGCCCCCCCCCCCCCCCCCCCCGCGGACGATCTCGGGGGGGGGGGCCGCCACCCCCACAAAAAAAAAAAACCCCACACCGCGCACTAGTTTTACCATTCAAACCCCCCCCCCCCCCCCCCCCCCCTTTTATGCCGGTACGAGTGCAGTCACTATTCTTTCACTTTTGGAAGCTTTGAAACAAAGCTAAATAGAGTTCTAGTCCTTTGCCTTTTCAGCTGGAATGAGAGGCGAAACTGACCTCCTGACTAAGATTGGGGATGGAGGCGGTGGGAGGGACGCCTGTGAGGCGATTTCCTGCACTTTTCCTTGTGCAAGCCTCCTGGCTCCACCCAGAGCTCGTGCATAGGGCCAGCATTAGCACGGCTGCAACGATTTATTAACAATTGACTAATTGACAGTTGAAAACCTGTTTGAAGAATTGTTAAACCAGCTCAGAGACAGTGTCTGACTTGAGTTTGCTCATATCACTGTTACCAAAATGCTAGCCAGCAGCAAGCAGTCTTGCTAATGCGGAGAGCAGAGAAAATTCATATTTGATCAATTTATTCGATCCCATAACTCATGCGCCATAACTACCTCATAATTTCTCCATCTCAGCATCGTCAATTGACAGCCTTTGAAACTCTCAGCCTTCGCAAAGGTGGAGCAACCTGAGCAGAGGATGGGCTGCATATCAGGAGGTCAGTCGGCGGTGGAGCCAGTGAGCCTATTGTGACTGAAGGTGTGCGGTGGCGGCGCAGTTTCAGCCTGATTGCATCGCTTGTCGCAGTGCGGCAGTGGGTGTGTGTCTGTCTGTGCCTTCACTGCTACTAGTCACACTTGGCCTTTCATGCATATGGCCCCATCCCCTTACGCAGGTGCCCGTAAGTACCGATCATTCTTCGCCACAAAAGCCCCCTGCCTCTTCAACTCCGCACGGACGTAGTTCCCTGAACATTTTCCCCATGCTTCACCAGGCAATTAGCCTACGAGTGCGGCGTCGAATTTCGCGCTGCAATGGAGCCTTGAAATCGGCGGCTGTTGAAGGTATGCGAGCAAAAAGAGATTGCATGCGCGTGAAGAAAATGAATGTGAAGCGTTTTGGGCAAAGCATCTTTCATCGTGAAAGAAGGTAAATAAGGGAAGAAACAATCTATTTTTTGCGTAAAAATATAGACTGTTTCGCGTCTCTTTTATTCCCTTCATGTGCAGCTATATATAGTGTTAAATAGAGTTTTAGATATTTTATACGTTTTTTCATTAAGCATTAAGCAAAAAAATTCCGTCAAAGTGATGTGCAAAGTGGCTCTATTTTTTGCAACGTTTTACGGAAAATAACAACCAACATTTACCGAACCGTTCCGTCAAAAAATTCCGAATACCAAAGTTGTTCCCGATAGAGAATCACAAGACGCATCCCCGGGGGCCAGAAGATAATCACACAGACAAAGCAAACCTACGATTTTATCAGAAGCCAGATTGTTGGGTGGAAAACGAGGGTGAATAAGGGAGCTATTGAAAGTAGGCTATTGATGAATGCAAAGTTGGAGTTTGCTGAGAAAAATCAACGCCAGGCGCCCGACGGTGCACCATCGCCACCTGAAGATTAGTTTTCCACTAAATACTAGCAATCAGTTTAATGACACATCAAACTAGATCTCCACAATTTTTCAGCGAACTTGTTTATCTCCACCGCCTAGTAGTTAGCTGGTTAGCTTGTTACTTAATCTTTGAACTACTTTGATCTTAATCTTTGAACTTGTCCTTTCCTAGAGCTATCGGCAGAGATGAACAAAAATTTCAAAATGTTGCCTTCTTGAAACATAAGGGAAAGAGGTATAAAAAGAGGGTGTGCCTTGACGCTGATGCTGGGGGCGCCAGGGCTGCTGTGGGCGTCGAACCTCCTGCCAGCCGTCCTCATTGCCCTGCTGTCCACCTCCATCCATGCCCCGCCCACCACCGTCCATGCCGCGTCCTCCTCCGTCCATGCCGCCGCGCCCAGGGGGCATGTAGCGCCCGCCGCGCTCCTCCCCTCGTTCCAGTCGACGCTCCATCGGAGGCTCATCGCGACGATCCATCTGAAGCCCACCTTTGCTCTCTTTCAGATCGGGAGATTAGAAGTTAGACCAAAGGCTTGGTTTCTAAATCCCAGTTTATACCTTCACTCGGCAGGATGATGTTGCACTTACTTTATATTAAATTTCAAACTACGATCAACATGAATTGCGGTGGGTGCGGTGCGGCAGTTCCACACATCGGGTGTGGAAAGAAACATTGCCTACAGTGGGTTGAACGCAGCTTAGAAATTGGCAGCCTCAAACTTTTACACCTACCCGACT
>JASANA010002702.1:0-33364 GCA_030248095.1 Ptycholaimellus sp. GST1_10
ATGTGGCTGGAGAACTGGGCTGTAGAGGCATCGTCGAAGCTGCAGTGGAGGCAGTTCTGGTGCTGGTGGACTGACTGCTGCTTCTCTTCCTCTGGCTCCCTCGCAGATTCAGCTCCTGTTAATGTGAATGTGGCTGGAGAAGTGGGCTGTAGAGGCATCGTCGAAGCTGCAGTGGAGGCAGTTCTGGTGCTGGTAGAGAAGGCTGATCGATGAGGACAGAAGACCAAGTCCAGATGGAGAAGGCTGATTGATGTCCTCACCCCATCTAAATTCTACACAAAATTCCCTTTCGAATGACGTTTGAATCATGCAAAAAGCTTCAGTAGAACTCGAGTTATGACTATTTTTTGATTTGGGTCGACATAATGTCGGGTCGCCATATTGTCGGGCCGACATTATGTCACCCATTGTCGACCCGACATTATGTCGACCCGACATTATGTCGACCCGACATTATGTCGACCCGACATTATGTCGACCCGACAATATGTCGACCCGACATTATGTCGACCCAAATCAGCAAAAAATCATAACTCGAGTTCTACTGAAGCTTTTTGCATGATTCAAACGTCATTCGAAAGGGAATTTTGAGCAGAGTTTCGAGGGATTGAGGACAGAATGTTGGCGGCTAAGATTGATATATGAGAACAGAAGGCTGGCTGGAGAAGACTGAGAGGTGGTAGAGAAGGCTGATCGATGAGGGCATCGTCAAAGCTGCAGTGGAGGCAGTTCTGGTGCTGGTGGACTGACTGCTGCTTCTCTTCCTCTGGCTCCCTCGCAGATTCAGCTCCTGTTAATGTGAATGTGGCTGGAGAACTGGGCTGTAGAGGCATCGTCAAAGCTGCAGTGGAGGCAGTTCTGGTGCTGGTGGACTGACTGCTGCTTCTCTTCCTCAGGCTCCCTCGCAGATCAGCTCCTGTTAATGTGAATGTGGCTGGAGAACTGGGCTGTAGAGGCATCGTCGAAGCTGCAGTGGAGGCAGTTCTGGTGCTGGTGGACTGACTGCTGCTTCTCTTCCTCTGGCTCCCTCGCAGATTCAGCTCCTGTTAATGTGAATGTGGCTGGAGAACTGGGCTGTAGAGGCATCGTCAAAGCTGCAGTGGAGGCAGTTCTGGTGCTGGTGGACTGACTGCTGCTTCTCTTCCTCTGGCTCCCTCGCAGATTCAGCTCCTGTTAATGTGAATGTGGCTGGAGAACTGGGCTGTAGAGGCATCGTCAAAGCTGCAGTGGAGGCAGTTCTGGTGCTGGTGGACTGACTGCTGCTTCTCTTCCTCTGGCTCCCTCGCAGATTCAGCTCCTGTTAATGTGAATGTGGCTGGAGAACTGGGCTGTAGAGGCATCGTCAAAGCTGCAGTGGAGGCAGTTCTGGTGCTGGTGGACTGACTGCTGCTTCTCTTCCTCTGGCTCCCTCGCAGATTCAGCTCCTGTTAATGTGAATGTGGCTGGAGAACTGGGCTGTAGAGGCATCGTCGAAGCTGCAGTGGAGGCAGTTCTGGTGCTGGTGGACTGACTGCTGCTTCTCTTTCTCTGGCTCCCTCGCAGATTCAGCTCTTGTTAATGTGAATGTGGCTGGAGAACTGGGCTGTAGAGGCATCGTCGAAGCTGCAGTGGAGGCAGTTCTGGTGCTGGTGGACTGACTGCTGCTTCTCTTCCTCTGGCTCCCTCGCAGATTCAGCTCCTGTTAATGTGAATGTGGCTGGAGAAGTGGGCTGTAGAGGCATCGTCGAAGCTGCAGTGGAGGCAGTTCTGGTGCTGGTAGAGAAGGCTGATCGATGAGGACAGAAGACCAAGTCCAGATGGAGAAGGCTGATTGATGTCCTCACCCCATCTAAATTCTACACAAAATTCCCTTTCGAATGACGTTTGAATCATGCAAAAAGCTTCAGTAGAACTCGAGTTATGACTATTTTTTGATTTGGGTCGACATAATGTTGGGTCGCCATATTGTCGGGCCGACATTATGTCGACCCGACATTATGTCGACCCGACATTATGTCGACCCGACATTATGTCGACCCGACAATATGTCGACCCGACATTATGTCGACCCAAATCAGCAAAAAATCATAACTCGAGTTCTACTGAAGCTTTTTGCATGATTCAAACGTCATTCGAAAGGGAATTTTGAGCAAAGTTTCGAGGGATTGAGGACAGAATGTTGGTGGCTAAGATTGATATATGAGAACAGAAGGCTGGCTGGAGAAGACTGAGAGGTGGTAGAGAAGGCTGATCGATGAGGGCATCGTCAAAGCTGCAGTGGAGGCAGTTCTGGTGCTGGTGGACTGACTGCTGCTTCTCTTCCTCTGGCTCCCTCGCAGATTCAGCTCCTGTTAATGTGAATGTGGCTGGAGAACTGGGCTGTAGAGGCATCGTCAAAGCTGCAGTGGAGGCAGTTCTGGTGCTGGTGGACTGACTGCTGCTTCTCTTCCTCAGGCTCCCTCGCAGATCAGCTCCTGTTAATGTGAATGTGGCTGGAGAACTGGGCTGTAGTCGCTCAGTCGAAGCTGCAGTGGAGGCAGTTCTGGTGCTGGTGGACTGACTGCTGCTTCTCTTCCTCTGGCTCCCTCGCAGATTCAGCTCCTGTTAATGTGAATGTGGCTGGAGAACTGGGCTGTAGAGGCATCGTCAAAGCTGCAGTGGAGGCAGTTCTGGTGCTGGTGGACTGACTGCTGCTTCTCTTGCTCTGGCTCCCTCGCAGATTCAGCTCCTGTTAATGTGAATGTGGCTGGAGAACTGGGCTGTAGAGGCATCGTCAAAGCTGCAGTGGAGGCAGTTCTGGTGCTGGTGGACTGACTACTGCTTCTCTTCCTCTGGCTCCCTCGCAGATTCAGCTCCTGTTAATGTGAATGTGGCTGGAGAACTGGGCTGTAGAGGCATCGTCAAAGCTGCAGTGGAGGCAGTTCTGGTGCTGGTGGACTGACTGCTGCTTCTCTTCCTCTGGCTCCCTCGCAGATTCAGCTCCTGTTAATGTGAATGTGGCTGGAGAAGTGGGCTGTAGAGGCATCGTCGAAGCTGCAGTGGAGGCAGTTCTGGTGCTGGTAGAGAAGGCTGATCGATGAGGACAGAAGACCAAGTCCAGATGGAGAAGGTTGATTGATGTCCTCACCCCATCTAAATTCTACACAAAATTCCCTTTCGAATGACGTTTGAATCATGCAAAAAGCTTCAGTAGAACTCGAGTTATGACTATTTTTTGATTTGGGTCGACATAATGTCGGGTCGCCATATTGTCGGGCCGACATTATGTCGACCCGACATTATGTCGACCCGACATTATGTCGACCCGACATTATGTCGACCCGACAATATGTCGACCCGACATTATGTCAACCCAAATCAGCAAAAAATCATAACTCGAGTTCTACTGAAGCTTTTCGCATGATTCAAATGTCATTCGAAAGGGAATTTTGAGCAGAGTTTCGAGGGATTGAGGACAGAATGTTGGCGGCTAAGATTGATATATGAGAACAGAAGGCTGGCTGGAGAAGACTGAGAGGTGGTAGAGAAGGCTGATCGATGAGGGCATCGTCAAAGCTGCAGTGGAGGCAGTTCTGGTGCTGGTGGACTGACTGCTGCTTCTCTTCCTCTGGCTCCCTCGCAGATTCAGCTCCTGTTAATGTGAATGTGGCTGGAGAACTGGGCTGTAGAGGCATCGTCAAAGCTGCAGTGGAGGCAGTTCTGGTGCTGGTGGACTGACTGCTGCTTCTCTTCCTCTGGCTCCCTCGCAGATTCAGCTCCTGTTAATGTGAATGTGGCTGGAGAACTGGGCTGTAGAGGCATCGTCAAAGCTGCAGTGGAGGCAGTTCTGGTGCTGGTGGACTGACTGCTGCTTCTCTTCCTCTGGCTCCCTCGCAGATTCAGCTCCTGTTAATGTGAATGTGGCTGGAGAACTGGGCTGTAGAGGCATCGTCAAAGCTGCAGTGGAGGCAGTTCTGGTGCTGGTGGACTGACTGCTGCTTCTCTTCCTCTGGCTCCCTCGCAGATTCAGCTCCTGTTAATGTGAATGTGGCTGGAGAACTGGGCTGTAGAGGCATCGTCGAAGCTGCAGTGGAGGCAGTTCTGGTGCTGGTGGACTGACTGCTGCTTCTCTTTCTCTGGCTCCCTCGCAGATTCAGCTCTTGTTAATGTGAATGTGGCTGGAGAACTGGGCTGTAGAGGCATCGTCGAAGCTGCAGTGGAGGCAGTTCTGGTGCTGGTGGACTGACTGCTGCTTCTCTTCCTCTGGCTCCCTCGCAGATTCAGCTCCTGTTAATGTGAATGTGGCTGGAGAAGTGGGCTGTAGAGGCATCGTCGAAGCTGCAGTGGAGGCAGTTCTGGTGCTGGTAGAGAAGGCTGATCGATGAGGACAGAAGACCAAGTCCAGATGGAGAAGGCTGATTGATGTCCTCACCCCATCTAAATTCTACACAAAATTCCCTTTCGAATGACGTTTGAATCATGCAAAAAGCTTCAGTAGAACTCGAGTTATGACTATTTTTTGATTTGGGTCGACATAATGTCGGGTCGCCATATTGTCGGGCCGACATTATGTCGACCCGACATTATGTCGACCCGACATTATGTCGACCCGACATTATGTCGACCCGACAATATGTCGACCCGACATTATGTCGACCCAAATCAGCAAAAAATCATAACTCGAGTTCTACTGAAGCTTTTTGCATGATTCAAACGTCATTCGAAAGGGAATTTTGAGCAGAGTTTCGAGGGATTGAGGACAGAATGTTGGCGGCTAAAATTGATATATGAGAACAGAAGGCTGGCTGGAGAAGACTGAGAGGTGGTAGAGAAGGCTGATCGATGAGGGCATCGTCAAAGCTGCAGTGGAGGCAGTTCTGGTGCTGGTGGACTGACTGCTGCTTCTCTTCCTCTGGCTCCCTCGCCTCTGCATTCTCCATCTGGACTTGTTCTTCTGTCCTCACGATCAGCCTGTTCTACCAGCATTCAGCCTTCTCCATCTGGACTTGGTTTTCTCTCCTCATCGATCAGCCTTCTCTACCAGCATTCAGCCTTCTCCATCTGGACTTGGCCTTCTGTCCTCATCGATCAGCCTGTTCTACCACCATTCAGCCTTCTCCATCTGGACTTGGTCTTCTCTCCACATCGATCAGCCTTCTCTACCAGCTATCTGACTAGACCTACACTCTACCTTCTGCCCTCATTGATCAGCCTCTACAAGCTGTCAGCCTTCTCCACCTGTAAACCACCATGCCAAAGTTGATGCAAAATATTACAAATTAAAAAATATTTATGGAATATGGCCATAATTTTCGCACTACCATGCCAAAGTTGATGCAAAATAAGGCAAAATAAAGAATATTTTATGGAATAAGGCCTTTAAAAAATCACCCTAAAATTGGCTTATAAAATCAAGTTGAAAATATGACAGAATATGACTCTTAGGCAATAAATTAAAATGAAAATACAAATTTCTGAAAAATATAGAATAAATAGGAATAAAAATATGGCCAAATTATAGAATAGAAATACAGTACATTTTATAATTTTATATTTTCACAAAATATAAAATTACAAAATCAGAAACACTGGGCAGAGCAGTCAGCGGCCCAAAGGACAGCTTAAGCAGTTAGGACAGTTTTTTGGGTCCGTCTGTCCGCACACTGCTATGACAATGCTGCATCTCTTCTTCCTTCCAGGTGGCAATGTGAAGGAATGGATGGGTCTGACGCACTGTGTCTGTGCCTCTGCCTGCCGTTGCTAGCCGAGGCATAGGGCCCTGCCTGACAACGCCACCTATTAGCTGTTTTCCTTCCATTGTCATTGGGGGCAATCAGGTGGGGGTTGAGGGGTGCAGAGGTTGGGGTTGGTGGGGAGTGGGAAAGGAGAGGAAGGCTGCACGGGGAGTATTCCAACGAAGAGAAATGTTAGGCTCTGGCTGTGGGCCCTAGATCGAAGCGTGGGCCCAGGCAACTTGCGGCCCCTCCTTCTCGCCTCGCCCTCACCCAGCCCCAGTTCATGCCCCCCTCTCCTCACCCCACCCACCAGCTGGCCTCCGTACCCCCGCCTCGACGCCCTGAAGCCAGCGCCCCCTCCCACAAACCACCCAGCTTACAGCGACGCCCACACCTTCCTTCCCCTACACTGAGTGAGAACCCTCCTCTCACCAGCAGGACCACCGATGCCTGCATGATCACCGCCAGGGCCAAGACCTCTGACAAGTCCCATTCCCAATGATGCTCAAAATTTCTTCTGCATTTCTCTTTTACCAAAATTGACACCTCCGATTTCAAGAGTTGTATGCTCTTAAAATGTGGTCAACTAATTCTCATCACTAATTCGCTTACTAGTTTTACTCTAAAGTTACAAAGTGGGTTGGCCAAAGAATTTTACCCCCTCTAAGAATATTGGTAGCCGTGGAAGCCGTTGCCACATTTTTATCTACGGATTCACAATTTCAGTAATAAAGTTACTGTACTCAAGCAAATTTTTTTATTGAATCAAATTTTGAAATATGCTCATTTTTCACGGATACAATGTGAACAGAAGCAAATATCTTGCGATATTCAAAATGGAATGTTAGTGATGAAATGAATAGCAGCCAGGTGTTGGTGGAATTTAGGGTGTAAGAGGTGGGCGTAGCTTGATGACAGAGCCCGCTAGGACTCGGCAGTTGAGGTTGTAGCGGGTGCCAGGGCGCCAGTTGAAGCCCGCCTGGTGGCAATTCTTCCCCACCGGCAGCCGAGTCCTTCCACCGTCGGCGCAGTTGTAGCCGGCATTGGGCCAGGCAAAGCCGCAGCTCCGGTACCACCAACCGCCCCTGCCAATTGCATACTCTCCCACACTCCCACTCTCACCCTCAAGTCAACCTGCTTCTGCATATACGGCCTTTGCTCACTCACTCACTCACTGTCTAATGAAAGGCCTATCCTACTGCTGGTGCTGGGAGGACTGGGAGTGAAGAAGCAAGGTGGTGGAACCCGGCGCCATGTTTGTTAGCGCAGTCGACTGAGGTGCCACCATCCTGGTCCCGGTCCCTGGTGGAGAAGCTGATGCCGTTGGGCGAATAGTCCACCTCAGGCAGGACGAAGCCGTCTCCAGCAGGCCCCGACGGCCCAGCGATGCTCAGTCGGTAGCCGCTCGCCTCGTCCTCTACCTGTCAGTTCTGCTGCATTTGTCAGCTTCTTTACGCTTCCATTGGGGCCATGGTAGATTAGCATGGAAGCTATCAATGTAAGCATTCGAAAAGGCTTTCTTATAGGTTGCAAACTTATTTGCTCCTTTGATTTTGCCTCAATTATACTCACCCTCTGGTGTGACCCTCACCCTCGCCCATGATAAATGTGCATTCTTGACTGCCAAAGGCCTATCGCGTATTCTATGCGTAAATGGCCACTTCATTGCATATGATGAATGAAAGCTAGAAATGGGGACGATGGCTTGCGTCCACTACCCTGAAAAGGGAATAGTCCTCATAGGCCAGGGAGCCGTCTTGGCAGAAGTGTAGGTCGAAACGGGCACTGGTGAGGCCGCAGTGGGTGGTGAGCAAATGGATGGCCTCCAGGCCGAGCCAATGCTCACTCCTGCTCCCGTTCATGGAGCCAAAACCCGCCCGATACACTGCCCAGTCTTGGGCGAAGGACAGCTCTCCATTTACTCGCCTCAAACAATTGACTTTTTGCAACCATTCCCCCAAATCGATCAGTCAAAGGAAATCGCTTAATTTTTCCCCTGGGTCTTTCCCCATTTACTCATATGGCTTTGCGGGAATAAAATTTGTCTGTTTAGAATTGTTTGCTCTGGCCACTATTCATTTAAGGCTAAAATTTGGTTGTTAGGTTTAATGTGAGGAATTGGACGGGAATGAGGAAAAGAGATGCACCGCTGAATGACAGTGTAGCCGCCGTTGGTCATGTCACAATATGCATGGAAATTGTGTAACTGATTCCATGCGTTGACCTCAATTCAATTAATTCAGCACCTAACAGTCGATAAAAAGTTATAGTTGAAGGTATTTGCCAAATTAGGGCTGTAGGAGTATAGTTTGTAGACCCCATCTTTTCGGATACCTCGCTGGTAAAGATTCCAACAGGTTTTACATCCTTAGGTCACATCATCATTACGATTAAAAAGTCGTAACTTATAACAAGATATGATGAAAATGAGAATGAAAATTTACGGTTTTCTTCTTCTAGCGGCTTGGAGCAGTAGCTGCTACATGAATTCCCAACTCTTGCGGCTCAATTAGTTTGTCAATAAGTGACTTTCTAAGTTCGTTCAAATAAACTACCATTTATCAATAATGAAAATTGACTCGAAAGAAGGGAAACAAATGGTGCTAGCCAATTTGTTCGCAGCATTTTTCGCTGCGTTCTTGAATTTGGTTGTCTTTCAGTGGCAGAACAAGGAGTACGCGTTTCCTGTTACCAGGATACTAAAAGCAGAAAAATATTTTAATGCCACACTTTGAATCTGAATTTCCGGAGCCTAAGAGACAACACTGAATTGGAGATTCACAATTTCAGTAATTTGTACCAGTGCTCTGGGGTAAAACGATTTGGAGTTCTACTTCACTTTTCACACCACGCTGAGACCATTTACTTCACCTCCACTTCACCCCATTGGCTACCCTCCCCATTATGATTCACCTTATTCACTTTTTTCCACTTTCCGACCTTTTTTTACTTTTTTCTACTTTTTTCCACCTAAAATCCCAAAAATTTCTAAAAACACCAGATAAATGCTGAATTTGAAGCCGCGCCTCTCCCAGCACCTCAAAACAGTTGACTACTGTACATTAGGCAACACTAGGAGGCATAGAAGGCAAGCTTCAGACAGTATTTACTCATAGTTTTCAACTCTACAAAGACAGGAGAGGGGTGGGGGTGTGGGGTGTGGTGTGGCATCAACATGGGGGGTAGAGCCCCTATACTTCAATCTAGGGATGGTGGAGGCAGCCTATGCTTAAACATAAAAACGATGACAAACATTTTAGAAAAAATTTCAAAAAAAATTTTTGAAAAAAAATTTTGCAAAAAATATCAAGAAAATTTTTCACAAATTTTAAAAAATTTTAAAAAATTTTGAAAAATTTTGAAAATTTTTGAAAATTTTTGGTCTCAAGCGGGGAAAATCTAGGTCTGACCCCATTATAAGGGGGCCAATTTAGGTGAAAAGTGATAAAAAAAAGTAAAAAGTGAAAGTAAAAAATAGGTGGAAAGTAAAAGGGTTTTATACTCCACTTCCACTCCACCCCACGGACACCAAAATCATTTTGTTTCAATTTCATATCACCAACATTTTCTGAAAAATAGTTTTTTTTTTCCACTTTTTCCACTTTTTGCTTTTTTTTATACTTTTTACCCCAGAGCACTGATTTGTACCCACGTGCAAAACTTTAAGCTCTGTATATCCGTTAGAATCCGTATGCTCTGTTGGAAATCGATTGTATGCTGTTTTGAGAAGTGTCCAAATGCCTTCTTTATATCCGCCGATTTTATTTCTACAATTCCTGTTTGCTGTATTTTCTGTCATGCATTCTCTGGGCAATCTTCTGCACAGCACACATCGTTTCTTCGCTTTCTATCTCCGCCGCGTTCTCCGGTTTACAGCCTTCGCGACTGCCTGCATTTACGAAAAGCTCACATCGGCTTGCCAGTCACGCCTGCGCTGACCTCCGTCCATGCGGCATTTGTGGTAGAACTCCACACCCTCCTCCAGCATCTGGGCATGCCTGGGCGTCAGCTGGCATTCGTTCTCCCCGCCTGCCATCTCTTTTACCTCCGCCAGTACCTCTTCAATGCCGGTCACATCTTTACTGGGCCTAAGTGCTGCAAGATGGAATGGCAACCCTCACTTTGGCGTAGCTCAGTATCCAGGTCCTCATCAGCAGATGCCAAGAAGCAGGCGAGGGCAAGAAGGACAATTTTGGCCATGGTTCACTGCTTTTCTGAATCCTTTTGCTTTGTTCAGTGGAAAAGAGTAACAGCAGAAAATTGCGAAAACTAATGCGTTGCAGGGATAATTCAATGCTGAACGGCATTAGACTGAGGATGAGGATGTACATTATTCAGGCGTAAAATTATGCTCACACAGCGGTGACTGACAGAACAAACAATCTAAAGACCTGCACGTGTCGTATTAAGCGCTGGTTTTATGTGGTTGTTGAGAACCCAAAGAATTTATGCATCAGCCGCCAATTTAGATCACAATTAAGAGCCATTTTATGTAAGGCCTTAGACATCCTCAAATATAGCGGGAAAAGTGGATTTTCCAAGTTTCCAAGATGATGACACAGAACCATGAACGTTCAGTCAATTAGTTTAGTGGTGGATTAAAAAGATTTTAGCATTAGTATTTTGTCATTTTATTTATCATAGGCTCTCAATTGTAAGCTCAACTGGGCCCTCAAGGCTGCCGTTTTTCTCCACCAGTGTGGCGCTGCCTGCGCTGCAAATGAAGAGCTGGACATGCCTGATAGCTGACCTGGCAGTGGGCATGCGAGCGATTCGCTCCCACTCCTAGCTAACAGCCTTGTTTATCACGACGCCTTCCAAACTGATGCTATTCTACCCATTCGCATCCTCTCACCTCCGGCACTGCTTTCTCATTTGCTAAGACAGGTGGCTAGAAGACATTGTAAGCAATGTACTGCGCCTGCGCCCTATGGGTAAAAAACAGTTAATCAAAAATTAACAACCATCCTTCTGTTATATAGCGTTTCAAGATGCAACAATCAGTGCCTAAAAGCTGAGACAACAATGCATTCTATCGAGCTGCCAAATTATTGCACTTTGAGGCAATGAAACGGCAGAAGCTCACTTTTGGGGCTTAAACAAATGAATATGGCATAGAAATGGGAAAATACAAAAAAACCTTAATGACGAAGAAAGGATAATAGACGCTAATGCATTGCAATAAACTACAAAAAGATTTTGTGAAAATGAGGCAGCTAGGGTTGTGAGCGTGGGTGGAGGGGCCCGAGGTTTTCGTTGATCCAGGCCACGAGCAGTGTGCCGTTTACACCCACCGCAATGCCGAGAATGAGGCAGAAGGAGGCCATCATACCCGCCAAACGGGACTTCTCCGCGGACACCATCCTTGCAAGTCTTCCTCCTCCTCACCTGGCCAAGCGGAGGAGAAGGAGGGTGAACCTGGGTGTGTACATCATGGCCAGGCTGCTGAGGTAGCCGCAGGAAGCGGCCAAGAGGACTGCCATGATGATGTAGGCCCAGTCGTTGCTGATCAACACCGGCCACGTTCGAAACGTCGGTCTGTATCCATTCAATCGCTGCTTCAAATATAGTTTCCAATGGGACAAGAAGCTCTTACGATTTCTGACCAAAAATTAATTTCAAAACAAGGTATTCTCGGCGGTTGCCAAGATGCGCGGCCTCACCCCAAGACACCACCTAGATGAAAATGCCAAAATTCATCAGATTTCAATGAAAAACTATGAATTATGCATGTTCCAATTTTTGAAACATCAAGATTTTGGGTTTTTGACTATAAATCGAGAAATACTAAAAATTTCCAAAATTCCTTTTGCCAGCTTCAAGATATTATTTTCACGGATGTACATACCAAAAATCAGCTAGTTTCATCGAAAAACCATGGACTTATGCATGTTCAAATTTTTGAAACATCAATATTTTGGGTTTTTGACTATAAATCAATAAATAAAAAATATTTCGAAATTTCCTTTTGCCAGCTTCAAGATATTACTTTGACGGATGTACCTGCCAAAAATCAGCTGATTTCATTGAAAACCCAGCGATTTATGATTTTTGGTACTTTGAAACATCAAAATTTTGGGTTTTGGGCGAAAAACGCAAAATTACGTCAAGCGCAAAAAATGGCCTGGAGATACCACCTAGGCGGACCTTCATGCAAAAAATTAGCCAATTTCGTTGAAAAACCGCGGAGTACGGGCCCCGGAACCACATATATATATATATATATGCGGACAGACGGACGCAAAAATGGGGTAACTGCTTAAGCTGGCCTTGGCCGCCCGCCGCTTCGGGCAGGGCGCCAGAGCTCCTCCGGCCTCCGGGCACGGGTGCTACGGCCCCTACGCTTCGCCTAGCATGCTTCGCATGCTAGGCTGCGCTCCGGGGCCTCCGCACCCATGCCCTCCGGCCTACGGAGCTCTGACTGCCCTGCCCTCCGCGGCAGGCGGCCTTCGGCCGCGCAAAAATTATATAGTGCAGAAGTTCTGATATCAATGTACAGAATTTTGTCATTAATATACAGCCTTGCCTCCAGGGGTATCGTTTAGACTAGGAGCTGGCTGCTGAACCGATAGTTGCAGAACATGAAGTAGGGGATCATGAGGCCGCGCAGGAGGACGGGGATCCACAGCAAACGCGGCCCCGGCACCTGGACCCGGTTGGCCAGCAGACTCCCCAGCATCGCGAACAGGTTGAAGCACAGGAAACACGTCACATCCCGGAACCACTCCTCTGCACCTCTCCTCACCTCCTCCCACCCTCCCTCTTGGCCCCTTAGCACCAGGCACCAACCAGGGACCACGAATCCTGGGTCCACCCGCTTCACCTCCGACTGCATGGCCGGAAAGATGCACAGGCTCACGAAGTAGATGAAGAACACGTTGAACAGCATCAGCCAAGCCTGCCAAAAGAGCAGCCTAGTCGTAGGACAGAGTTGAGGAGAGAGTTTGAGGACCTCCTTGAAAACCTGCCAATAAGGTCGCAGCATGGCAAAGAACCCCTTTGAGCTGCTGCTATTGGCAGACGCCTGCTCCAACTCTCGACGACGATTGCCCTCGTCATGGTAGTGACGATAGAAGCGCTGCAAGGCGATGGAGTGGGTGGATGGAGAGAAGGGAAAGAGGGAACAAAGGAAGGCAGGAGTAGATAGGTGACGAAGCAGATGATGAGAACGAAGAGGGCGGCCACGAAGTACCAGATGGCAGCAATCCTCAGGTCCGGACTCGCCGCCTTTGTTAGCATCTCTAAAGCTGCCACCAGGGTTCCGCTCACGTTGTTGCCTGAAATACAGCGGGCTGCTTTTGAACTGGAATTGAGCAGTGTTTAAATCCCCATAAAAGATAGGATCAGAACGCCAAAAATTCCAAAATTCCTAGCCACAATTAGAGGAATTATTTTTATTTTGGCTAAAACAAGCCAAGAATGCAGTGACAGGCATTGCAATTTTGTAAAACATAGAATCAATCACACATAAATTCCCCACTGAAAGTGAATACCTGCTGCTAGAGCTGAGCTAAAAAAAGTAAGCAAACCAAGAATGAGGGCATTGGTGTATTTCATGGGCAAGTCAGACGCGAGGCCGAAGACGGAGTTGTCGTAAACTCCGTTCGCCCCGTTCAGCACCACCACCGTCAGCATCGTCACAATGAAGAATGTAAAAGGCCCTCGCAAGATCTCCCACAATTACGAGAGCTGCTGGAATAGGGAGGCAGGAGAACATTGGGAGCTGTCCACGATGGCCAGGACGGTGGTGAGGATGAAGATGAGGCCGGCGATGAGGATGCAGCTGAGGATGCGAACGGTGAGGGAGCCGCTGATCTTGAAGAAGAGGTTCGTGAAGGCCATCAACAGGTTCGGCACCTTTAAACGACGTTTAGGCATATCAATTTTCAGGAAGGCCAAGTAGCACCTGAGCACAGATACCGAGGTAGGAGAGGAAGTTCTTGCCGTACTCAGAGGAGGGCCCGCCGAGCTTGTAGTTGACGAAGTACGGGAATTGGGGAGGTGGATTCGGGCAGGAACGGGTGATAAATAAAGAGGGAACATCTCTGGCGTTGATGAACATGTTCCAGGGCATGAGGGTGCCGATGCCGTGAAGGAGGAGGATGAGGTAGACGCCCAGAAAGCGATCAGCTGGCGCTGCCGTCACTTCTGGTTCATCCACCGATTCCACGTCTTTTCGTTTTTTCGAGTCTGCCAATATTAATTGGCACTTGGTTCATCAAGAACAAATACAAATTTAACTGTTCAACGCTATTTGAATCATGCAAATAAACGTTTTCGATATCATTTAAAAATTTATGAAAATGGTGCTAAAAAATTGCCCTCAAAAAATTGATTTTATCAAGTGCTAGTTTGAGCATCAACCAGAGAGCTAGTTCCAATCAAAGCACTAAATTGTGATAGTTTTGCATTATATCGATTATCAAAACAAGAATACCAGACATATTGAAACTGTTTAATGGACAATGGCCGGGTAAATGCTAGCTTTGTTCAATTTTGAATGTTTCACTGGCAAGAGGCAAAATAAGAAAAACCCTCAGCGATGGCCTTGATAGAAACCTGGCGCTCCTTCTTTGTCCACTTACTTATTGCAGCCACTTCTGGTCGGGCCTCAAGCAAGTCGCATCATTTGCATTTTACAAATTTCCCGATCAGACTGACATTCATGCGAGCAATGTAAGCATTGAGTTTGGGTAGGCTTTGGCTGAAGTCCAAGGCTGCTCTGTTGACAGGTTGGGCGGCGATCAGTTGCTGCAGGAAAGGCCATAGCGCGTAGTTCACAAACCCTGGGCGATCCCAGCCGGAGTAGTAATCCTCATGCAAAAACACATGGTTTAGATTACTGCTCACTGGTTGTAGGTTTTGTACTTGTGAAATTCCTACCCTATTGCTACTCACTTAACTCTGGGATTGGACAAAGCCCCTAATTGGATTGCTTCTGGGATTGGACAAAGCCCAGGGACACAAATGCACTGGCTTTGCCTGCTAAACAAGCGCAGTGAGGTTATAACGATTTAATCTATGTGATTAGGTGGCTTCCCCAAACCCAGCCAAAATGGTAAACGTCACGGTGCTAATCTCTTTTCTCTAAATTTTCCTTCAATTACTACCTTTAAGACTTCTGCAGACGTCAACGTGTTTTAAGGACATCGGATATTGATTAGAATCGATAATAGAGTGTCCAAGAGTCATGTCAAGAAAAGGCATGAACAGTTGAGCACTCATTTGTACTGGCTCTAAAAGCTATAAACCTTAGCGAGGAGGTCATCCGCAAGCTGAAGCGCGTAGGTGAGCTGGTCCTCTTTCTCATCCTCCTGACTTTGCAGCCTGAGAAAAATGGCGTAAAATGGCTGCGGGCAAAAGGAAGCAGGTGAACCATGGGCAGATAGCGTTGTGCAACTCAAGGCGCTGCAGAAGCACCTTGGTTCCGGCCTTGGCCGCAGACTCACTGGGCATCAGTGTCGGCGACTCCGGGAACATCTCCTCCAGCCACTCGTTGCACACCAGCGACCCACAGACCACCTCATTTCTTTCCTTCTTTCCAATAACCACACTTTCTTCCGATGGCAGTTGGGCCCATCGTTTTAGTCAGCTCTTTGGATGTCTCATATCGCCTGCTCTCTCTCTTTGGGTTGTAAATGATAAGGTTGAAACCTTGTCATTAAGATGGACCGCAGGCAGTTGGTTGAGAGGATTCAAGGCCAGCAGCCAGTCGGGCTGCTGCTTTGGGTTCACATTCACAACCTCCGCCCTCCAGACAATGTCAGGTGTTTCAAGTGTGGAGAGGCCGGGTGGTTACGAAATGTTCTTGGCGGCTAAGGCGAGCAGTGTCCGCTGGGAATAGGGGCAACTCCGTTCGCAATAAAGGCGAAGCTCGCCTGCTTCTGGTTTAGGCAAATCGCTGTCTGCAGGTAGCCATGCTCATTTAGGCTGGAGTAAAATTCGTTTGGAACCTAGTTGGAGGGTCTCTGAGTGGAGTCCTTGGAGACAAGAAGCCATTGCTGGTTTTGGAGAAACTAAGTTTAGATCTAGTTGAAAGTGGAGCGACGAGAGTCAAGGCAATGAAGATTCGATAAACTTGGAAAATGTGGGGGACAAAAAAGCGTCTCAAGTCATTCCCCGAGTTTTCAAAAAAGTAGCCTCCTTTCAGAAAGGGTTAGGTTTCGGTTATAGCCCCAAACATTGTGGAGCTAAGGCTTAGGTTAATTTTAGAAAAGTGAAAAACTGGTTTGAGGCAAATATTTACCAGGGCAGCATTCCGAATTGAGTTAAGCATTGGGACAAAAGACATAACAACTCGCTTCAGCTACAGCTTTAAAATTATAAAAGTGAAGTTATTGCAATCCAGGACCTTTTTTCGAAGTTGCCAAATGGTTTTATGATTTGTAGGTATTTAGTCAATTAACAGCTTATTGCCACAAATCATCAGAACAAACTCGACATATCGCAATTCTTGCAGTGTTTTCCCAGTGAATGATGGAAGTATAGGGCACATGTATTTGATTTGATGCACATTTATTCAGGTTCAGGAAGTTCTTGGAATTTGTCGAAATTATATGTCCCGAAAATCAAAAATGACACAAGAAAAAGGTGATTGTAAAATCATTCTGGACAAAATCGTCCTTATTTTAAAATTGAGCTCGTAGAGTTAGTGTTGAAAAAAGCACAGCCGCAAATCTAAAATAAGTTATCAACAATCATTTATTTGTTAGCTCATATGCTCAAGCTCATCCCAGCTTTTGTTTTCCGTTGCCGACGGCCTTCAGTCAACATGAGCTCATGAACCTTCTGGAACATTCCCGCTGACTGAGATGGCGTGTGAAAAATACAGCCTCTTCTGGAATGCACAACAAAGGCAGGGCAAAACACTGCCACCACTCCTCACTCATTCTAGTACCTTCCACGCCTGCCTGTGCCCCTCTCCATTGCCTCAGCTCCCCCTGGAAACGGTTCCCACAGTCCCTTGAGTAGGGTTAGGGAAGGTAGAAGGGTTTGAAGGCGCTAGCAGAGATGGAGTTCAGCGAGCGAACGGGGCTGTGCAGCAACCGGCGCTGTGGGCGCCTGAAGACAGGCCTTCGCCGGCTGGCCTGCGGTGACTGGGCTTGCGGAGACTGCGTCCAGGCCTACGCCGGCCGCAATCATCGCCTCACCTGTCTGGTCTGCGGCACCAAGACCCGCTTTCCCGTTCGCCAACCCCTCTCTGCCTCTTATTTGCATTTCTTGCCATCAGTTCTTCTACCTTGCCAGTGTATGACGAAATCGGTGCTGAAATCCCTTGCAGCCCTAAGAAGCATGGGATAGAGGTGTGAAGAGCAGGAAGCATTGCAGCAGCCGAAGCGTGAGGACTGGCAAGTGGAGCTGGAAAGCAGCCGGCCAGCCAGCCAAGTCAGCCTCCTGTCAACAGCCGAGAAGGAGGCGGTGGAGGAGGAGGAGGAAACGGAGGGTGAGAAGGACGCGGTGGAGGAGGCCTACGAAACCGCCTACGAAAGCGACGAAGACGAGGATGCCTTCTACGTATCCCTAATTTTCCCCTCTTCTTTCCTTGCCTAGCTCCCAACCTCCATCCAACATGATGCTCCATTTTCCATTCAGTTGGAATGAGCGGAAAGAAGGAGGTGGAGATTGTAGGACAGCCGCTCCGTCCAGTCCCAGTCCACCCTATGGCCGCCAAAACCACCCAGCTACCATCGCCACTCCGGCCCCATGCTACTCAGCCTCCACGACTTCCACGCCCAGCAGAGCAAGGCCGCCCAGGAGCCCTTCTAGTTGGCGCATTTCTTTTTCAGCCGTTTTATGAGCTGGCTATCTAAGGCCTCAATTTTCGTCAAAGCCCTTTTACATTTGGCCTTCCCATTTACGTGTTGCTCTATATCAAAGTCAGATTTTATCAAATGTCAAAGGACACAAAAAACAGCTAACAAACGTCGTAAATGAATCACAACATAAAATAGCTATAACGAGATTCAGACATTTGAGCTCCCCTTTGGCTCCGATGCCTAGGCAGAGACGGTTTTTTCCAGCTACGAGGAGCGTCAGCCGGCCCTGGGTCGCGGTCTGGCCAAGAAGGCCGTCGCCAAGAAGCCTCCGCTGCCCGGTCAGGCGGCTGGAGAAGGGGTGCTGGACGCAGCGGCCCTGCGCCGGAAGTTCCTCCCCGGCCACCCGCGTCGGCCGCAGTTCAGCCGCAGCGCTCGCCCGCCTCGTCCTGACCTGGCCCAGATCCTACAATCCTAGCCTCCTTCCAGCACCCGCTTCTGCTCAGCCTTCTCCCTGCTTTCTTGCACTGCTCCTACTTTGCCTCAACTGTCTTTTCTGGCCCTCTTTCTCTGTGCCGGTGCCATTTTTGCAGCTGTCGGAGCTGCCTTTCGATTTTTGGCCGCTTTTGGAGAGTTCTCGTTTTTTGGGGTATTTTTTGGATTTTTTTATGTTCCTGCTGGAGGGGATGTCGAGGCTGTATGGGCGATTTACGCGGTTGGTCTATGCTTGTAAGCACAACAGCTAGTACAGAAAAATGAAAAAAATAGCAAATAAGTAGAGTATCCTCTCACCAAAATGAAAGAAATTTTAGTGCTCTCTCCATCTTTAATGCCGACTTAATGCAACGATTTTATAACTTTCGTTGCTTCTACAAAAGTTTCTTACAATATTTATGCAATTCTGTGGCTACGTGCAAGTGTTCAAAGTTGATAGTACAAGATCAATAGCGAGAGATAAAGGAAATTATCTGCGTAAGAGAATGAAGTTAGGATCACAAAGGTGGAGATTTTACAAATTTGCATACAGCCTTTCAGCGTAAAGCACTGGACTCCGAACCGCTCATCAGCAACCATCAACATAACAATTATAAAGCCGCTTTAGATCCTACCATCTATTGTTTATTTTTTGTAGCACAATGATTTAGGTCAATTTAAACATTTTCTCCCATCCTAACTATTGTATTTGTCTTTTCAAAAATTCTCCTTTCACATGATTTTTCTGGGAGATGAGTTCAAAATGCAATGTTGTTTTCTGAAGAACAGCTCCATAAGCCCTCTGCTTGAGGCGCCTCTAAATTAGGCGGAACCAAAACTTCTATTTTCGCATCCCTTCACAACAATCCTTTCCCACTCCCTCTGATTGGGCCCAAAGGGGGGCGCAGATCTTCTCTTCACACCTCGCCGGCCATCACTCTGTGCCGTGCCTAGAGCAGGTCTCTGGCAGGGGGGATTGTGTCTGAGTGGGCGATTGTGGAAATCTGGCGGCGCCCTCTATTCCCCCAGTCTCCCTGGAGTCCTGAATGCCAACTCGGGCAAGACTCCACCGCGGCGGCGGCGGGCATTGACGGACGCCTCTCAACTTCCTTCCCCTTCCACTCCCTCCTACTCTCTGCCTCCTCTCTTAGGCCAGCCCTTTTTTGGACCTTCTCTCCCAACCCACACTCACGTCACTGCGGCTTTCCTTTGGCATCAAACGGGCTAGGCTATATTATGCACGCGCAAAGACTCCGCCTTTGTTGTAAAGAACAGGCGATGACTCTACGAGAAAGGCTTTCAATGTGCCGTCTTTGTCAAGTTTGTACTTTGAGTACGCCTTGTTGAGGGGATGATTTGTAAGCTTACCTTAAAATTTTATAAATGTTCGATAACCGCTAAGCCACTTTTTTCACTAAATCAATTAAAATCAGAAAGCAGTGCTCTCACGTTATGAAAATTTCTTGCTATTTCATTGCTTTATTGGTAAAAATAAAAAAGGACAACGATAATGATTGTCAACTTTATTACTTTTGGTTACTTCAGTAAGAGAAATTTACTTAGCCAGAGGCATCGCCGTTGGCGGTTTAGAAATCAATAGGTACACTCCTTAGCGGACCTTGAGTCCTATTGTCCAACTACTCATTTTCAGTTTGGCCTCTTAGAGCTACCTTGTAAACTTTGCTCCGCTTAGAAAAAGATTAACTGCTCTCAAAATTTCTTAGATTAATTTTGATTAGAGTAAAAGTTATTGCCACTAACATGCCTAAATTTAACCGCCGAAAATTCTACTCATTAAAAGTTAACAATGCCATTAACAATACATTTAATGAGATATTTCCGAAACATAATATTCTTTGCTTTTTAAGCTTGGTTTAAAAATTCAAGCCAAAAGTAAGCTGCACCTGGCGTGGAAGCTTGTTTATCATTAACTAAGTGCTTTCTATCGGATTGAAAATCGCTAACTTTTCGTTCACTAACTATTTTTATCATTGCTTGAGCATTTTCCTTTCCTATTTTCGGGAATTGCAGAAAATGCCAGACCCTTCTTATTTTTGTTAGAAGTTCTGGCTTTCTTTGGTTTTAAATCATGCAGACATGCACTTAATCATCATATTCTCAAGCCTGAATAGAAGAGCCAGAAATTGCCAATATGACTTGGGAAGGTAAAATTGCGATGATGCTGGTCAAGATGAGTCAAGGGCGGTTTTAAAGGGCAGAGAGAAGGGTGGCATTCGGTGTGCAGTAGACGAGGAGCCCAGGGGGAATCCGGTTTTCCCACTAGTTCCGTTTCTCAGCCGTTCGCAATCCTTCTCGAATACACCCGCTACCCCGCTTTCAGCTTCCATCCCATTATCTCATCCTCCCTTTTCATTGCACATTCCTTCTCGTAAAGCCTAAATTGTTCTTTCATAACACACTAGGTTATGCCGGTTCTCATAACACTAGCGAAGCTGCTCCTGCCCATGAGTTTTCTAGATGAACTATTCTGCGCAGGCATATCCTCTGTCCTGCTGAGTACAGGTGATAAGCGAAAGTAGGGAGACTCCATTGAGGGCGGGGCGCATGCATAGGCCGTGAAAGGGATCGGTGAAGGTCTTTGGGAGGCGGTGAGAGAGGGAGGGCGTGGGAGGTGCGAAGAAGTGGGGAGAGGGACCAGTTCTTCGGACAGTGCAGACACACTGCCAGCTCCCTCCTCCCCTCCCCTCCTCCTCCTCCACTCCTCGTCACAGTCGTCCACTCAGCGGCCTCTTTCAGCCGCTTTTCCAGACACACAGCCCCTTCTTCCACTACTCCCCTCCCCCCTTCCGCCTGAGCCCTCACATGGCGCCTCTCTCTTACACCTGTCCTCCTCAATACCTCATGTATTTGCCCTCCCCTCCTCTTCGCTTGACTCCTCTCTATCCCTTTCCAGACCCATTCCACAGCTTCCGGCTGGCTGGCTCTTTTTACAGCGCTCGTGAGGGAAAGCATCAAATAGGTCCAAAAAGGAGTGTGACAACAAAAATATCCCCTCTAACATTTAGATTATTTACATAGTCATTTTATCTGCAGTCGTCAAAAACTCCCCACGCCATCGCCAATTTTTTGATGTCCTGCTGATAGTGCAAGCCATTTTACTTGTCATTCCATCGCGTGCTCCAATCCTAGCAGCTCTCATTTCATTTCCCTTCATAGCGCGGCGTTTATGAGCATATCAATCATAAAGCGGCTGGATCTATTCAGAGCGAGCTCAGGGAACTATGGCGATGGATGGGTGCAGCGGAGAGGCGGCAGTGAGATGAAAGCCGGGGGAATGCTGCAGGGGCATGGGAAGCGGCTGAGCTGGCTGGTGGCTCTTTCCCTCGCCTCCTTCCTATTCCTTCTCAGTCGTCTTGATGGACGCTCCAATCTCATCAACCAGTCCACCAGATTTACTGGTTAAAACCTCTATGCCGACTAAGATTTGGTTAAAATTTGTGTTAGAAGGTATTTTGGGAAATGATTGGGAATTCCAGTAAGGTAAATTTGTGTAAATTTTGTAAGATGAAATTGGGACGTAGGGGATGAATACTGGTTGAGCATGATCATTCACTTGCTGTTCAAATAATATGTTTGGTATAGTTGGAAAAAAATTGCAAAATAAAATGCAAGAATTGAAAATGTAGAGATCAAAGGGTCGAGACAAATTGCACTGTCATGTCAGCATTGCGATTTTTGCGATCAGTTGCAATCTAATCGCTTTGGATCGGAGAACAAAAAAGCAGACTAAAGAAAGGCAGAGATGAGAATAAATGACAGACGGGGAGGATGCGTCGAGGATGGCAACGGACTCCGATCCCGCTCCATCTCAGCTGAACTCTGCACTCCAACTCGACACACAGCCTCACAACCTCATCATCCCTGGTTTTCTCTTTATGCCTTCCTCACCTTATTTGCTTATTTACTCAATTCATAAGTTGCGTCTGCTTTAAACGCAAAACCGTACGAAACACTGACACTGATCGGCATGAAACTGGGATTTTTCGCCAAATAACTGTGCCAAAACCTTTAAATAGTGATTAAGAAATAATTAACAAATGGACAATAACAAAAAGTTGTAATCCACCTTAACGTCTAGGCAACATCGGGCAGACGGGGGAGGAGCGGGAGAGCATCGTCCACCGCCTCCCCCTAATCCCCGCCTCTGAACGGGACAAAATCCTGGAAAGCTGGGGCGGCGGCAAAGGCTCCGTACAGCCTCAGCCACCCATCACCATCGCTCCCGTCATCACCATCCCTCCCATCACCCAGCCCCCAACACCACGGCTCCCTTCACCCGCTGCCAAGAAGACCAAACTCACACCAGCTCGTCGTGGCGGTCAATCCTCCAGGTATCGTTTTTACGATGAAAATATCTGAGAGGTAAAAGAGATGGAATGAATGGGCAGGAGAAGGGTAAAGAGCAAGTGCAAGCATAATTTTGGCAAGGTCGGCATCTTTGTGATATACACAGATCCCAGCAAATACCAGAACGCCATGAACATCATGCGGTTCCCCTGCTTATTGGCCAATTGTGCGGAAAGCAATGGATGCAATGTTGCAGTTGCTATGCAGAGTCCAGAGGCTACGAATTCTTCATCGTCAACCCCTTCACGGACAGCAGAGTGGTCGCAGTCTGCGAAGACATCAAAGATGTCATGTTTCGGTAACCTCTAAGCTTCAATGTTCTATCCGTAATGACCAAGATACACATTGACAGAAATTATCTTAAAGACATTTACCATTTTTAATTCCGTTTGGAAATCCTAAAAAGGCCATAAGAGAAAATTAGAGCTGAAAGGAAGAGTGATTGAAGGAAGCACTGTGCAGCGGCAGAGTACCTGTCGGAGGTGGACTGGCTGTTGGTGACGGACGGGGACACAGCAGTTATGAACGCCGATCGCTGCATTGAAGAATTTCTTGATCCAGAGGTTTTCCATTCTAGCCATCCATGACTAAGAGCAATTGTGAGGTCATATGATGCATACAGGTGGACATGCTCTTCTACGAGCGCTTCTTCTCCTCCGAGATCATGTCCGGCTCCTACATTGCCCGAAACACCCCAGCTGCTCGCAAGTTCATACCATCCCTTACCGCTCCATACTTCAATAGCTCACTCATCAACTAGAGCTTTATCGCTGAAAAAGATCGAGGAGTCAAAAACTTGCCTATGAAAGCGTCCATGAAGCAATTGGAGGATAGGGAAGTGACAAAAATTGAAGGATGATGCAAGAGTGGGCGCTGATCGAGAAGGAGAAGCCGCCGGACGAGCACTTCTTCTCCGCCGACAACGGCGCCATCCACCTCCAGATCCTCCGCCTGCTCTATCCCCAACGTCCCCTGCTCCACGCCTACTGCATGTCCCTGCTCCGCCTCTCCAAGTGGCCTGACTGGGAGATTGGCTACGGCCTATTCCTGCGCTGTGCCAAGCGCCACATGCTCGAGTTCTCCATGGCTGGACTCAACCTTACCAAAGGTACCTTCTATACGCCCCCTTTTATTTTTCCTTTCCCCTTTTCCCTTTGGTTTCCTAGAATGGCAAGGTATTCAAACATCCAAAAACGGCATCAAAAAATTAACCCAAGAAATAAAATGTTAAAGCATTTTTTGGTGAATTTTTGGGGAAACATTTTTTGAAGCATGTTTTTTAGGCTTTTATTTCTATTTTTATTATTGAGACGGTTTCCATTGATTTCGTCTGGTTAGTAAACAAATGTCCTTACGCTTAAGGACTGAACACCAATTGAAACCTTGAAATAAATTACCTAATACATAACAGGTAACGAATTTGAGAGCCGGAACCGTTTGCTCGGGTGCGTTTGTTGCCGAGAGGGCAGTCCTGGTGCAGAGATGCTGGCTTCACCTTCTACCATTTCTATGATGGTTCCTCATCTTTCTTCATTCATCAGCACTCAGAAATGTTCTGTCAGGAGACTTCATGTCGCACAATGTGAAAGACGCGGAGCCCTTCGATGCCAGCTGGCTAGAGGGACTGGCCTCATTCTGGGAGCAGCCGCCCCGAATTCCAGTCGAGTGCACCTCACCCAACTGGCAGCCCAAACTCGACCCTGACAAATCCAAACTTGTCACCGAGGAGGTCATGCGCAGGTTTGCCTGCACCTTTGCCTCCCGACACCGTACCTATCAAAACCTGAAACCTGGACGGTACCTTTTCTTAGCTGATCATAGGAAGCTCTTCGCCTGATCGCATCACTATCGAAGATGCCCATTTTTGGTAAGCCTTATCCTAATGCCGTCGACTCATTGCCAGTGAGCTAGCCGAAGCCGGGCGTTATTTTGCGACCAATGAGAAACTGCGCCCACTCTTCGCCAACGAGGATATCGAGGGCTGCTGGCCACGCTGTCCAGACATTTTCGCCAGCTTTCGTCCCGCCACCAACTCCTCCTGAGCCCAATGTCCAAAGACGCCTCTACTACCCTACTGGAGCTGGTGAATGACTCTTCATCCGCGACTGCTGCTGCTGATACCCTGCGCGTGTGCTGACCTACAAAGCTCTATGCAATGCCAAATCTGTGATTGAGCCAAATCCCTCTAGAGACTACCGCGCGCTGCCAGTGGACTAGGCTTTGCTCCGTTTTTTCTTACTTTTCCACACTTATCCATGCATCCTGTTCATGCTTTTTTGCTCCATACTTTCGCTTTCGCTGTACACCAATTCGGTTCATATTGAACGGTTGCAATAGAAGCATCTAAGTGAGCTAAAGAGAATATTGACCGCCACAAGCAGCAAGTCAGATCATCAATTGAGAGTGCAAAAGTATGAGTGCACAGGAAAAGAATGGTGGCGGCATAGAATGCTGGCTCCTATGATGGCCTGAAGGCTACTCGGAGGCTTCGCTGCGTGAGTCTGAAAGGGAAGGTGAGTAGGAGGAGGAGGGCGGCGTCACCGGCGGCGCTCCTTCTATGGCAGCCAGCCCGTTCAGCTCAGAGCGCACCCCGATGCCTAGCAGTGGGTTCTCCGTCTTCTTCTGCAGATTAGAGCCTTGAGATGGGGAGGGTAGTGAAAGGGGGAGGACGAGGTTGTTGGCGATGACGAGGCGTTCGAGGGCTCCGCCCATGTGGCCGACAAAGGCGCCCTGGATGGCCCGCTGCTGGGCTAGCTGTTCCCGCAGCATCGCCTGATGTGCAGAGAGAACCTCGTGGTCCCTCAACATCAGTCAGCCATCAATCTTGGCATTTGCCATGGCACGAAAATATAAAATTGAGGTGACTTACACTTGGAGCTGTTCGATGACCTCTTCGCGCTCTTTGGAAGTGGAGCGACGAAGGCGCGGCTCCTCCAGCTGGTGTCGGTTGCGGTAGCGCAGGTCTTCCAGCTCTGCTCGCAGCTCTACAATTCCCCAGTACAGGGGTAGGAGGAAGGGGAGGGAGATGAGAGGAGAAGGTACGGGATAGCTGGCGAGCCCTCCGTCCGGCCTCCTCCTCCAGTTCTCGCCTATGCTCCGTCTCCGCCGCCAGCAGTCGGTCCTGCTCCTCATGCACCGCCTGCACAAACCACTCATCAAGTCTTTCCCTAGCTTCCTAATGCTTTCAGACAGTCGATCTGTTAGACTGATCCTATCTGTCTGATCTGCTGTACTCAATCTGATAGCTGTAGGCTTATAAAGCTGGATTTGATGGCAGGGTGGGGAAAAAGAAAGGACCTGAAGGCGTTCCCGATAGTCGCGCTCCTCGTCCAGCATTCGGGTGGCGATGCAGCGGACTGTGGCTTCGTCGGCGGATGCTTGTCGCTCCTCTGCCAGTGCTGCTTCCAAGGCCGCCTTCTCAGCCTCCAGTCGCCACACTTCACGCTCTAGACTCACGCACTGCAAGCGCCCTGCTTTTATGCTCTCATCTCCAGTACATCTGCACAAGAATCCAGTTTCTATGGCAAAAAGGCCGTCATTTACTCTGCTCGTAAGAAAGCGTCTGGAATGGAGCAAAGGTGCCCCAAATGGGGCAGAGGTGCCTAAACAGCCCCCAAATGCGAAGAGGAATGGGAAGTCCGGGAAAACTGTGTCAGGGAGTTGATGGCCGAGGCCGAGGCTTTGTGTGAAAATACGGCCTTCTGTGGGAGGTGGCCAGTTGGAGAGAGAACGGCTAGTAGAGCAGTCGTTTTGACCGTTTTCTCTTGACGACCTGTCATAATTGACTCTACTGGCCTCCTTCCCACTGCCTCCGCCCTTTGTGCCCTCTTTTTCATGGACAGAAAAAGGCAACGGTTTGTATCAGTGCACAAAGTGAGCACTTAAAGTGACTGTGGACTAGGACTGAGTCCGCGGGAAATTGGAGGCTGGGGGAGGAGAGGATGCGTCCTGGGGGTGATTTGGGACGGAGACCTATGATTAGGGCAGGGTGAGAGAGGGTGGAGGGAGGTGGAAACCCTCCTAGTAACCCTGAAACCTCCTCTGCGGCCGTATGTGGCGTTTGGCAGCTGCCACTATCATCGGCCTCCCTCTCCTTACGCACAAACCCCCGCTCATTGATAGAACCGGACCCGACCTCCGCCCAGGCTCTAACGGCCCTATCGAACTTCCTCCTCCTCAGCCTGCCACCACAGGACAATGTTTGAGTAGGACTCTGAAGAAGGTAGGCTTCAGAAAAAAAATTTCCATGAAACTTTCATGGCCCTTTCATCAAGCCATCAATTTAGGCCTAAAAATCGGAAATTTTGAACTGGTCCGGCTAGTGGCAACCGGTTGTGGGCGATCTGCGACAGTTGATAAGAGGTTGCGGCCTTGAGAAGAGGAGGAGGCGTGGTAACCTTGAGGAGGGGGCTTCTGGCGCGCAGTCTGCTCAGCTCCTCTTCGCCTCGCCCTCTAGTCGCCTGAGTCACGGCTGCAAAGCCAGCCCCACGCCCACATTCCGCCTTTTCAATCCATTAGTGCAACTAGGCGGCTCAAAATACCGGTTTCTGGAATTTTGGACTGCGCCTTTGCTGCGATTTGGGGGCACTACTGTCTAGCCAGCTAGGTCAACAAGGAACAGCTGGTGGTCAGGTGGCGTGAAAAGAGGGTGTATGAGTGGAGCGGTGTAAGAAGGGACCAGTGAGCCAAGCGTGTCGCTCTAATGGGCTCTGAGCACGGAAGCGCTCCCGCCGTCCTTCACGCTCCCAGCTCCAGCTCACACCGTCCTCCTCCCACTGCAAATTGCGCCATATCTCTTCAAATTCTGGATTAAGTTTGAATTATGGCAAAAAATGCATCATGGCATAGTCATGGACGGGGGTACATTATTTCTTAGAGTTGCCCGCCCTTGCTCATACTCCTTTGAAAATGGTTGGCTAGGGCGGATTGTGGATAGGTTGGCTAGGGCGGCAGAATGTGAAGTAGGTTGTCCTGAGCTGGGAGGATGCTCGCGCGTGTGGCTCGGAAGCCCTATTATTCGGGCGAAATCAAGGCCGCCGCCTAAGGCCTTGCACAAAGTTTGCGAAACTGCTCCCGAGGGGGCGCCTCATAGGTGGCCGGAATTCCTAGCGCAACAACACAGCCTCTACACCCTTCTGGGCGGGGCTCCTCATTGTCTCTGCCAAGTGGCCCCTCGGCTCAATGCCTCCTTTTCTCCCTTTGCACCAAAAAGCCAGCACCCCCTTCCGTCTACGCAGTCCGCAGGGGGAGTGAGTAGATGGTGGCACAGTCTATATAGCCGCTCTGACACACTTTTAGCCTGACGCAGACCCTCTCAGTCAGCCACCCTGGGAGTACAGGTCTGAATGACAGGCGCAGCAGCAACAGAATGCTCCACCCCTTTCTCTGTCCAATTCCTTCACGCCTTGTTAGCCTGTCACCGGCTGAATGTAGCAAATGGATGACCACTTCATTTCAGACAGGCTTGGCCTAAAAAGGGTGGGGAAGAATGAAAGATGGGACCTGAAGGCGGCTGGCGGGGTCTAGAGGGAGACAGCGCTGGCGTCGACCGGACGGGCGGAGGACGAGGCCACCTGAGTTCACTCTCACACTGCTCAATCAATTAGCCTCTTCATGGGGAGGTGGGGGGGGGGGGGGACAGGTGCTCCAAATGTGATTATCGACCCCAACCGCCCCACTCTCCTTCAAATTGGAGCGCGAAAGGGGGGGGGCTTCACTAAGCGCAAATGCGCCCGGTGGAGCGGAACGTTGAAACTTTTTACCACCCAACGGCCCTGGCCCAATATGGGGGAGCTTTTTTGTGAAAAGGGGACCAGGGCAGGGAGACAACTGGTTGCAAATGGAAGGGGAACCGGGCAGCACGTGCGCTTCGCACAGGCCCCAGCAAGCTCCACGACGCAGAAGACCACGCTCACTCCCACGCCACAAAAAGCCCTGTATTCGTCACCTGCCCATTTGAATGGCGCTTCGAATTGCAACAAATAAAAGAAGAAATTAAAAAAATATAAATAAAAAATTTTTGCACGAAATAAAATTTATGAAAAAATATTGAAAGAAATTGATGTGCAAAGCTGGCAGGGCACCTTGTGCAGGCAGTGATTGAGGAAGAAGTCCGCAACGGCAGCAACTGCAGCTCTACTCAGCGCCTTCTCCTTCCCACCTCCCTCCACTGCCGTCAGTAGCTCGCGAAAGCTCACGCCATCTTTCCCATCTACAGAAAGCAGCAACTTCTTTCAGTGCACTAAAATAGGCGCCAATTGCAAGAAGGCAGGCGAAGTGAAATAGGCTGCAATCGGCCAACCGTGATGCGATGGCGGCTGGGCGTGGACCAGAAGGAAGGCGGGAGTGTTGAGGGCCTGCAGCAGGGGGCAGCCTAGACGGGCGCTGTGGATGAGGCTCATCAGCAGACTGCAAAGACGCTCCTTTGCTTGCCCAGTGGTGACAAAAGGAATCGCAGACAGGAAAGAGTCCAATGGTAGCAGCTCTTTGGAGGTCAAGCATTGAGGGGACTCGCGAGCCGGGCTGTCCTGGTAGAGGCAGGGGTCGTCGGTTACGCTGCCCTCGGCCTGCGTCTGCGAATCCTGACAACATTTGTGGTTGTAGTTATTTGGCATGGAAGGAAACAGGGTGAAGTAGAAGGCACCTCGCGAAAAAGGAGAAACAAGCGGAAGAGTTGCTGCCGACACTCTTCCTCTTTGACGTCCATGTCTGCTGCAAGGACAGTCGATAGATGATCATCAGCAATGGAATTTCTTTAAAAGGCCGCAAAATTGAACCATCAGATGGAGATACGAAAGTTTTTGGTTAATTGCAATTTATTCTAGAAAACGTATCGCTTTGTTCTGCTCGCAGCAAAAACCAGCAAATTACCATGTAAATATCCAGCTGTCCAAAACATTGTTTTCTAAGACAACTACCTGCATTGACTATGCAGAAGCGTTCACTGAGCAACCCTTACAAGCGTATCTCAAAAACACCATCTGAAAAGCAGCTATAATCCTAGTCTGGCTCCCTGGGCCTAGTTGATGAGTTAGCAGAGGCATAAACAAGCAGCTGGGAGGACAGCGGGCAATTGGCAAGGCGGGACAAGATTGATGGCTGCTGATTGCTGTGGCTGGCTGAGAGGCGTATGTTTAGGGCGGGGAGGGGCAGCTATGGTGGGCCAGTGTCTCAGGCGCCGGGGAGCAGCGCAAACAGGTGGAGAGGGGCGGTGTTGGAGGTCCACTCCATCTCACACCCACAGTGAGGCCCCCCAGACTCCTGCCAATTATACGCTATGTGCAGCCTTCAAGGCCTGCAGCCTACCAGCGGACCTCTCCAGCCAAGCTTTACGCTAAGCTACAAGTGCCTCATTACCAGACTCCATCCTCCCCCGTCAAACTCTACAACCGCACTACTCTATACAACTCTCTGTGTGTACAGTTGAAGTCCCCGCCCTCCCACTTCAGGCCTCGAGGAGCAGGGCGTCTACCACAGCTGCTGCAGAGAGCCAGAGTGAAAGGCAGTGGAAGTGTAGTCGGCTGGCCCTCAATCCCCCTTCTTCCATGACCCCGGCCAAAATAATCCGCCACGAAAAGCGGCTGGGGAAAAAGCGAGGCTGGCTGATTTTCGGCTTCCCAGCCGGTTCCCTTCTGGCTGTCTGAGAGGGAGCATGAGTGAATGGTGGGGGCTAGGGGGGTGGGGGTCGGAGCGGGTCAGTAGGGATCGGACAGATGGCCGGGCGTATACAAACAAGCTGACCGGCTTTCTCTGTCCAATGGAGCCCTTTCTGCCGGCTGAAGGTGTCTTTGGCGCACTGCTCTGGAGGGAGAAGGGAAATCTGGCACAGGAAGGGGGGTGGCCCTGAATGGGGCAAATAGGGCCTGTCAAGTAGGGGGCAATGTGTATCCAATGCGCCCTGGGCTTTCAGAAGCCGCCTTTTCACCACATCCACCCTCTTCAAGTGCCCTGGCCAGTTTACGGCGGCTGATAATGTAAAGCAAAGTGGTTGATAATGTAAAGCTATTTGTAGACAAGTTGTTTGCTTGAAGAAATATGAATGAAATGATGATTTGTTGAGCTAGGATTCGTTTAACCGAAAGAAGGTTTTTCGCATACTAACCAGTGACTAGAAAAATAAAAATGATGCTTCAACAATTACAGCGAAAACAAAAACTCTCTCAATACTGGGAATGAAGATACAAAGTGTTCACTAGATTCCTAAGCTTAATCGACCATATTTAAACAGAATAATTCACTGAACAGCAAGCACAAAATAAGTGTCGTTAAAGGCTGTAAAAATTCCTATCATTCTCCGATCTTTCGCTTCCATGGATTCAGCCGAGCCAGCTCGAAGGAGGCCTTGTAGCAGCAGAAAAGGATGCACTCCAGGTAGGTTATGAGTGAGGCGCCCAGGAATATGCCACTCAGTCCACCCACAGCTCCCACCGCATTGGCAAACGTCAGCGTACTTCGCTCCTCCACCACCACCAACTGCATCATTTCTTCATCACTTAATTTATATTATAACTGGTACCATCGGCAAGCCAAATGTGGGTCTCTTTTCTCTAAATTTTGTAATTGCCTCGAGCAAAAAATCAAGGAAATTTATCTACTACTTGTGGAATCTGCTGCTTGGACAGTTGCATTTTGTTTTTGGCGTGCAGTTCAGTGTCTCTTTCCATGCACGCCCAAAAACAAAATGCAGATGACACAGCAGATTCCACAAGTAGTAGATAAAGGCAATTACAAAATTTGCTCGAGCTCTTTTTTTTGCCACCACTTTTTGCTCAAGGCAATTACAAAATTTGGAGAAAAGAGACCCACATTTGGCTTGCCGATGGTACCAGTTATTTCTTCCACTTTTAATATAGTGTAAAATGTATAAATACAAATTTATTGTAGGCTTTGAATTAGATTTCGAATGAGCAGGCTTTTTGGGAGCCGCCCTTCAAGCAGTCTCATGCAAAATTACCTCTTTTTGGATGGTTGCAGAGTCTGCATTATTAAATCAAGAAGCGAACGGGCCACCACAAAAGACACATCAAAGTCCTTAGTGGAGCCTTCGGGGGTTACAGTGCCTTCGCCAACCTCTTCCGCAGGGAGGAGGACAAGGGCAAGACGCTCATCAAGGAGAACCTGGACATCTTTGGTGGCAAGCTGGACTCCATCGGCTACAAGCTTGGCACCAAGTGCTAGCGGAGCAAGGACATCTACATCGGCCCCAAGAGCATCTCCTACAACCCCACCCAATCCCCAGTCCTAGAACGGAGCACTGTTTTGTGGACTTCCCCTTCAACTTCCACTTACTTCTGCATCCAGTTCCCGAACCTTCCATCAGCTGATGTCACCACCCCCATGCGTGCAACACTTGCCGCCCTCCCTACAAGCCCTTCCACACACACACCTTCAACATCTCCTTCATCTTCGGCCATTGACAGCCCTCTTTAGGGCTACCAATCAGAACAAGTTCACTGACAGTCCTCTTTAGGACTAGAATCAGAAACTTGGGCAAGATGGCGGAGGCTGTGCAGCCGAGGAGCGCCTACCAGTTCAAGGGCCCATGCAATGGTGCCTGCGAGCTGGGCGACATCCAGAAGGATGGGAACAGCACCTACAAGATCCTCTGCGCCGACTGCAGGACCACAGTCTGCAGGAGGGCCTGCAACGACGCCTACCGCCCACCAGGAAGCTGCAGCATGGAGGTCTGGAGAGCCTTGGAGCACATGACACTGGAGGCAGTGCAGCAGCGCCAAGCCTGGCCCAGGATCACCTGCCACACCTGCATGGATGACCAGGGTGGCTACGTCTACTCCATCCGCACACAGCTCGTCCAGCTCAGCCTCTGGGAAGAAGAGGAGGGCTTCGAGGTTGCCTACATTCCAGTCCATGCACTTCACCATACTCAGGCACAAGCGGCGGTGAACAAAGGTGACTCAGACGCAGAGGAGGAAGGGAGTGAAGATGGAGAGGAAGAGGAAGAGGAAGAGAACAGGGAAGAGGGTGCCGCTGAACCTGAGCCAGAGCACCAGGTCCCAGATGGGGAAGGCGAGCAACCCGCCTCACCTCAAGTCCCAGACGATCACCAGCTAAACCAGCAACCAGGTCAGCCTCCGGCACTGCTAGCGCAAGGCAGGCTTGAAGACGGAGGCCAGGAGCTGCTATGGCGACAGCTGGCGGAAGCAAGGGCAGAGATTCAGCGGATGCGGCGGGTGAAGGAGGAGAGGCTACTCCGAGAGGCCATTGAGAGGGCAAGGGATGCTGGAGTTGATGACAGCTTTGGGACAGTGCTGAGTGAACAATCGCTTCAGCTATGGGCGCCTGCTCAGCTTCCACAATGCTGGGAGCCTCAACGACTACCTCCACCTCCACCTCCACATTCTCCTCCACCACATACACCACCAGCGGGGCCTTCAAGGACAGCACCACCGCCAGCGGGCACAGCCTCCGATATCACCAGCATCATCGCATCCATACTCCAGGTCATCTTGGATTTGCTTTCAAACAACTGCTGGGACAACCCTGCCAGGCCCAAGCTCACCAAGTTGGAGCCCAAGCTGACCAGCTTTGATGGCACTGACATCAGCCAGTACCAGCGCTAGAAGGAGGAGTTCCAGTACCTGGTGGTGGAGAACCGCAAGCTCACTGACAATGCCCGCTTCCAATACCTCCTCAACGCTCTCTCAGGATCCGCCAAGGCCAAGGTCTACCACCTCAGTGCAGCCAACCCGGGCAGCTGGCTGGAAGCAAACCGCATCTTGGACAAGACCTACAGGGACCAGGATGCGAGCAAGGCAGTGCTGTATGGGAAGCTGGCCAAGCTGCAGAACGTGAACAAGGACGGCATTGGGGACTTCTACAACAGGATTGCAGTCATCATGATTGAGCTGGAGCACCAGGGCATCAGCTGCCTCAATGACACTGTCTATCAAGTTCTTCCCTCACCTACCCTACTCACTCCAGGAATGGCTACAGAGGTTGTGACTGAAAAGGGGCTTTGCTGACGCCAACCATGAAGGAGTTGATGAAGTGGCTAGACTGAGATCCAGATCAGGGGCCAGCTTCCAAAGGGCAAGACAGGTGGGAAGAAGGTGCAAG
>JASANA010002703.1:0-17027 GCA_030248095.1 Ptycholaimellus sp. GST1_10
TGAACATCCACTGAAACATTGGAGGATTGGGTGAGGCTAAATAGGCCTGCAAAAGCATCAGGCATCCACCGCCCTACTTTGCTTACTTGAAGAAGACAAATGGTTGGGGGGGGGCAATGGATTGGAGGAATATATTTGGGCTGCATGGGTAACGGCTGGGGGGCAATTTGGTGATAGAAGAAGCCAAATGGTTGGAGGGGGATTAGAGAAATTATTTGGGCTGCATGGGTCCCGCTACACGGGTGCTCAGCTTTTTTCATGCATTAGCCTCTTTTCTTGGTCTACCGACTCTTTTAGAAACTCCCACCCTGTGACCAAATTATAGCCACACCAAATGAGTGCAACAGCAAACACCTGGCTGTCCTCGAGGGACTTCAAAGATTAGGCAATCAATCCAACAAAGGTTAGATCGCCAAAGATGGATGCTGCTGAAAACTCTATGAAAGGATATGAATACTGAGTACAACCTTGCCACAATGAGTAGCTTCCCAAAACTGCGCAGTTGCAAAACATTGATAAAAGTCACATTTTTGATGTTTTAAGCATGTTCCCGTGATCGGTGCAAGCTGTTCCCCTCAAAATCGTGTTCCCCGACCCCAATTTACCCAAAAACACTCTCACCTCCTCACAGAAAGCATCCCCCATGGCGCGCGAAATGCTCACTCACAGGACAGGCTCCTCTATTATATATATGGATATATACCTGAGGACAAAAGTTTAGTAACCTCTATAGACCGCGGAGCGGCCCTTCGGGCCGCTCCGCGGTCAAAAAAGAAAAAAGCAAATGTTTCCAGCTGGAGTCGAACCAGGCTATCTCAACATTAGAAAAGGGCAAAAAATTGAGGAAAGATCCGTAAGTCATCCCTTAAGCCAGACCAGATCACCGGGAATACGGAACCATCTCCTTGGCCAGGATTAGCGATGGTTGGGGAACAACCAGGAACCCCTGCCCTTTTGACTCTGCAGACTCAGTGCTTCCTCGTCGGGCTTTTTGCGCCTAGCGCAACCTGCAAATACAGGACCTTTGTGATCTGTCCATTAAGACATGTCTACTCAGTGGTTAAAAGAGCTAGTCTATCATTTTCAAAAGTCGGAAATTTTTTGAACTTTTTCTGGACAAATTTTATATCAATTTAAAGCCCTAGTCAAGGGTAATTCTGGAAAAATAAGACCTAATGAAAACAGTTGAAAGGTCATGAGCAACAAGTTATGCAAAAACGGTAATACCGTATACCCTATTAACATTAGCAGGATGCAATAACCTGCACATCAATTCAATTTTAACAAACATTTTCAGACAATAGACAATCAATTTTAACAACAGACGATAACTTTTTCCAAATCTCTCAGTTCTAAATGATACCCCTTCCTCCACGCAAAGGAGTCCTCCACTCCAAAACCAAAAAACAATGCAAGCTTTATCCATTATTAAGTTCAAAAAACGTCAAATTTCTTACATTTCTGCAGGGAACCCTCCAGTTCCTGCAATTTACCTCATTTCGGACTGTTGTGGCCAGCTCGCCCTCGAAGCCAAAGATTCCACAACAAATGTCCTTATTTTTCTGCCCCAATGCCGCAAGTGACTTTATGAATGCTATGCTGCAACTGCTACTTCTCCTTCTTGCCATTGCCTAGTACCAGACAAATATTCATTTCGATATCAAATTAATATCTGAGAATGCATTTCAATTCAAATAGGTTTGTGCTAGATGACACCTTCACATACCAACTGGATGTGGAGGGAGCACATCCGAATGTAGAGGGGGGTACGTCCGGGTGTGCCCTCCCTATAGGGAGGTGAAACATGCCTCAAAGAATGGCGAAATATCTGCAGGCTGAAGCAAGCTCAAACGCAGGCGCCTTTGCTCTGGCCATTTTCGACGCAGCGCCAAGCCGGTTCGAACGCGAGCCTGGAACCGCGCATGACTCCCTCCTGAAGCCCTCTTCACCATCCTCACAGCCTTCCCCCTCTTCAGGCCCTAGCAAAGCTGCCATCTCCAAGCAGCAGGTGAGACTTAATTAGAGCCATTCAGCCAGATGGCTGCTTGAAGAACTGAGCCTAGGTTAAGCAGGGGGAAGGGGGGTGGTAAGGAGAGAATGTCACTAATCCGCCCCTTCTTGTCGCGGAAAGAAGTCTCGCATGAGCGCCTCCCTCCATAAGAGCGTCCCCCGGGCCTCTAATACCTCTTCTCCGCTTCCACGCCCCCTCTCCCCTCTCTGCAAATCCAGGCCCTGATTGACGTCTGGCGCAAAAAGCACTCCCCACTTCCCTCACGCTCCCAGCCCAAGCCTCTTTGCCCACTCAGGTTCGCTGGAGCATCAGCGAGGAGCTGGCCAGTCTGGACACTGCCCTGCCCCAGCTAGACTTCGACAGACTCGAGGCTCAGCTCTCCCTGGAGGCCAAGAAATCCCCCGCCAGGGTTCCCCACCTCCCTTCCCACTCAGGTTCGCTGGAGCATCAGCGAGGAGCTGGCCAGTCTGGACACTGCCCTGCCCCAGCTAGACTTCGACAGACTCGAGGCTCAGCTCTCCCTGGAGGCCAAGAAATCCCCCGCCAGGGTTCCCCACCTCCCTTCCCACTCAGGTTCGCTGGAGCATCAGCGAGGAGCTGGCCAGTCTGGACACTGCCCTGCCCCAGCTAGACTTCGACAGACTCGAGGCTCAGCTCTCCCTGGAGGCCAAGAAATCCCCCGCCAGGGTTCCCCACCTCCCTTCCCACTCAGGTTCGCTGGAGCATCAGCGAGGAGCTGGCCAGTCTGGACACTGCCCTGCCCCAGCTAGACTTCGACAGACTCGAGGCTCAGCTCTCCCTGGAGGCCAAGAAATCCCCCGCCAGGGTTCCCCACCTCCCTTCCCACTCAGGTTCGCTGGAGCATCAGCGAGGAGCTGGCCAGTCTGGACACTGCCCTGCCCCAGCTGGACTTCGACAGACTCGAGGCTCAGCTCTCCCTGGAGGCCAAGAAATCCCCCGCCAGGGTTCCCCACCTCCCTTCCCACTCAGGTTCGCTGGAGCATCAGCGAGGAGCTGGCCAGTCTGGACACTGCCCTGCCCCAGCTGGACTTCGACAGACTCGAGGCTCAGCTCTCCCTGGAGGCCAAGAAATCCCCCGCCAGGGTTCCCCACCTCCCTTCCCACTCAGGTTCGCTGGAGCATCAGCGAGGAGCTGGCCAGTCTGGACACTGCCCTGCCCCAGCTAGACTTCGACAGACTCGAGGCTCAGCTCTCCCTGGAGGCCAAGAAATCCCCCGCCAGGGTTCCCCACCTCCCTTCCCACTCAGGTTCGCTGGAGCATCAGCGAGGAGCTGGCCAGTCTGGACACTGCCCTGCCCCAGCTAGACTTCGACAGACTCGAGGCTCAGCTCTCCCTGGAGGCCAAGAAATCCCCCGCCAGGATTCCCCACCTCCCTTCCCACTCAGGTTCGCTGGAGCATCAGCGAGGAGCTGGCCAGTCTGGACACTGCCCTGCCCCAGCTAGACTTCGACAGACTCGAGGCTCAGCTCTCCCTGGAGGCCAAGAAATCCCCCGCCAGGGTTCCCCACCTCCCTTCCCACTCAGGTTCGCTGGAGCATCAGCGAGGAGCTGGCCAGTCTGGACACTGCCCTGCCCCAGCTAGACTTCGACAGACTCGAGGCTCAGCTCTCCCTGGAGGCCAAGAAATCCCCCGCCAGGGTTCCCCACCTCCCTTCCCACTCAGGTTCGCTGGAGCATCAGCGAGGAGCTGGCCAGTCTGGACACTGCCCTGCCCCAGCTGGACTTCGACAGACTCGAGGCTCAGCTCTCCCTGGAGGCCAAGAAATCCCCCGCCAGGGTTCCCCACCTCCCTTCCCACTCAGGTTCGCTGGAGCATCAGCGAGGAGCTGGCCAGTCTGGACACTGCCCTGCCCCAGCTGGACTTCGACAGACTCGAGGCTCAGCTCTCCCTGGAGGCCAAGAAATCCCCCGCCAGGGTTCCCCACCTCCCTTCCCACTCAGGTTCGCTGGAGCATCAGCGAGGAGCTGGCCAGTCTGGACACTGCCCTGCCCCAGCTGGACTTCGACAGACTCGAGGCTCAGCTCTCCCTGGAGGCCAAGAAATCCCCCGCCAGGGTTCCCCACCTCCCTTCCCACTCAGGTTCGCTGGAGCATCAGCGAGGAGCTGGCCAGTCTGGACACTGCCCTGCCCCAGCTGGACTTCGACAGACTCGAGGCTCAGCTCTCCCTGGAGGCCAAGAAATCCCCCGCCAGGGTTCCCCACCTCCCTTCCCACTCAGGTTCGCTGGAGCATCAGCGAGGAGCTGGCCAGTCTGGACACTGCCCTGCCCCAGCTGGACTTCGACAGACTCGAGGCTCAGCTCTCCCTGGAGGCCAAGAAATCCCCCGCCAGGGTTCCCCACCTCACTTTAGTTTCTCTGCTTCTGGCGAGTGGAGGCTGGTGCAGATGCTTCGAGAAGAGGTGCGGCGGCGGTTGGCAGAAGGGGAGGAGGAAGGGAGGAGGTCGGGAGCTCTTCGCCTCTCCAAGTCCTTCCACCGACCCAGGAGGGCTAAGCTCGCCACCCGCCTCCAAAATGCCATGAATTTACAGGTAACCTCATTTATTCTCTTACACTCACTCCGCGCCTTTTCATCCGAGTTGATGATGCTGTTAATTTTACGCCCCATGGAAGGTGGCATAGGCGGGAAAGGAAGTGATGCATTTTTAGTTCTATTTGAAGTCAGCAGGCAGCCTAGAGCCTGCCGAGGATAGAAATAATAAAAAGCCCCTCCGCTAGGCGCTAGCTTTTTATTAGCCCAAGACCGGCTTGCCCACAACTCCCTCTGCTATAAGGTTGCCGCTCCTATAAGGTCACCGACGCCAATCAAAATCCACGTCCTCTCTTTCGCCTGCGCAAACCTAAAAAGAACCTATTCTATAACCTATTTTATTGCCTTCTCCATTCCACTTGGCCTTCACTTTCTTGCTTGTCTCGTGCTTGAGAGCGTCAGCTTTTTTGGGTTGAAAGGGCATGCAGGGGTTTTTGGGCGCCAGCTGGACCAGAGAGAGAGAGGCGGCTTTCAATTAGCTGGGAAAGTTTCCAGATGGCGGGAGGTCCTAGCCGACGGCGCTCCTATTCCAGTAATTGCAAAAGGGGCTCGCAGCTGTCTGTTGGGCCGGGTGGAGGAAGAGGGAGGGGGTGAGTGTAGAAAAAGGATATGAAGCAGGCTTTATGGGCCAAGGCGGCGTTGCCTCTTTCAGGGGTTGAAAGGGCATGCAGGGGTTTTTGGGCGCCAGCTGGACCAGAGAGAGAGAGGCGGCTTTCAATTAGCTGGGAAAGTTTCCAGATGGCGGGAGGTCCTAGCCGACGGCGCTCCTATTCCAGTAATTGCAAAAGGGGCTCGCAGCTGTCTGTTGGGCCGGGTGGAGGAAGAGGGAGGGGGTGAGTGTAGAAAAAGGATATGAAGCAGGCTTTATGGGCCAAGGCGGCGTTGCCTCTTTCAGGGGTTGAAAGGGCATGCAGGGGTTTTTGGGCGCCAGCTGGACCAGAGAGAGAGAGGCGGCTTTCAATTAGCTGGGAAAGTTTCCAGATGGCGGGAGGTCCTAGCCGACGGCGCTCCTATTCCAGTAATTGCAAAAGGGGCTCGCAGCTGTCTGTTGGGCCGGGTGGAGGAAGAGGGAGGGGGTGAGTGTAGAAAAAGGATATGAAGCAGGCTTTATGGGCCAAGGCGGCGTTGCCTCTTTCAGGGGTTGAAAGGGCATGCAGGGGTTTTTGGGCGCCAGCTGGACCAGAGAGAGAGAGGCGGCTTTCAATTAGCTGGGAAAGTTTCCAGATGGCGGGAGGTCCTAGCCGACGGCGCTCCTATTCCAGTAATTGCAAAAGGGGCTCGCAGCTGTCTGTTGGGCCGGGTGGAGGAAGAGGGAGGGGGTGAGTGTAGAAAAAGGATATGAAGCAGGCTTTATGGGCCAAGGCGGCGTTGCCTCTTTCAGGGGTTGAAAGGGCATGCAGGGGTTTTTGGGCGCCAGCTGGACCAGAGAGAGAGAGGCGGCTTTCAATTAGCTGGGAAAGTTTCCAGATGGCGGGAGGTCCTAGCCGACGGCGCTCCTATTCCAGTAATTGCAAAAGGGGCTCGCAGCTGTCTGTTGGGCCGGGTGGAGGAAGAGGGAGGGGGTGAGTGTAGAAAAAGGATATGAAGCAGGCTTTATGGGCCAAGGCGGCGTTGCCTCTTTCAGGGGTTGAAAGGGCATGCAGGGGTTTTTGGGCGCCAGCTGGACCAGAGAGAGAGAGGCGGCTTTCAATTAGCTGGGAAAGTTTCCAGATGGCGGGAGGTCCTAGCCGACGGCGCTCCTATTCCAGTAATTGCAAAAGGGGCTCGCAGCTGTCTGTTGGGCCGGGTGGAGGAAGAGGGAGGGGGTGAGTGTAGAAAAAGGATATGAAGCAGGCTTTATGGGCCAAGGCGGCGTTGCCTCTTTCAGGGGTTGAAAGGGCATGCAGGGGTTTTTGGGCGCCAGCTGGACCAGAGAGAGAGAGGCGGCTTTCAATTAGCTGGGAAAGTTTCCAGATGGCGGGAGGTCCTAGCCGACGGCGCTCCTATTCCAGTAATTGCAAAAGGGGCTCGCAGCTGTCTGTTGGGCCGGGTGGAGGAAGAGGGAGGGGGTGAGTGTAGAAAAAGGATATGAAGCAGGCTTTATGGGCCAAGGCGGCGTTGCCTCTTTCAGGGGCCCGGAAAAGCTGCCGTCAGCCTCCCCCTGCGCCAGGCATATTGAATTGAGCCCCGGTCTTTCCCCGCCTCGACCCCCCTCCCCCTACCACCCCCACCCCTGGCCTACATTCAATTGCACCCGTCTTCTCCCTCTTCTTCTGCCCTCCTTTTTTTCTTCTCAGAGTGCAAGACTGCTGCTGAAAGTGAGGAGTGGGAAGGGCATTGCAGGTGTGCTACATGAACGCGGGTAGCAGCGGGACGACGAGCGAGAGCTCGGACGACGATGACTTCCTCATGTCCAAGTCCATCTCCACTCCCAACATCGGCGCTAGGGTCTCTCTTTCCCAATCCTCTCTGGCCCCCTGCGAGGAGGGTGGAGTGGAAAAAGGGTTGTAGGGGGGCAGCGGTTGGGGCTCCACGGGTTCGACGTGCTCTCGGTCGGGCAGCTCCTGCTCGTCGGAGGCGGAGGCGGTGCTGGGGAGGCTGGAGGCGGAGACAAGGGCCATGCTCCTCCAGGCCAAGGAGACGGCGCGTATGCAGATGGAGCTGGAGCGATCCACCGCCGCCTCCCCGCCCCTCGCCTCCCTTCCCCCACACACCCGACCCTCCACCGCTTCCGGCCCCGCACGCCTCCCCAGAGTGGTCTGCTGCCCCCCCCCTCTCCTGCCTCTTTCAGGGTGGAAGAGGGAGATGGGACTGACAGGTGCGAGCCCAGCTGTCCAAGCTGGCTTTGACGGAGCTGCGAGGGCTGCAGTCGGAGTTGCTGGAGCGAGTGGGGAGGGCCAACAGCGAGCTGGTGGGTCTTCTGGTGAGCCGCGATGCCCTCCACATGGAGCAGGACTCCATGCTCGTCGATGTTCAGGACCTCCTCAGGTCTCGCTCTCTCCTAGGCCTTCCCCCACTTCAGCTCAGGTTCACTTTGTTCCCATATTGCCAGGGCCAAGGGGGCGGATCCGCTGAACTTTCCCGAGCTCCTGGTGGAGGCCCCGAAAAGGCGACCACGGCGGCGTCGACTGGGCCTGCCTTTTTCTGCTTCCTCCTCCCTCTCTTAATTCTCCTCCCTCCCTTCTCTCTTCTCTCCCTTTTCATCTCCTCAACGCAACGAAAAGTGATCTTTGCCAAATTCTGTGCAATGCTCCTCTTTGCATCCTTGCTTTCCCTGGAATTGAAGAACTGCAAATAAAACGACCACTACAGGGTGTTCAGGATACCAGGAAACGCCTGACTTTGGAGGGCTATAAAATGGTGTCTAGTGTTTCTTGGAATCTCATTCCAATGCGAGCATAAAATTTGAACTTTTGTTAATATTTCCACAAAAGAATGAAGAGAAAAACCACAAAAATAGGCTCACACCACAGTTTTGAAAATTGGAACACAAAAATGGAGCTGTCAAAATTAAATGGAACTGATAGGGAGAAGATGGGCCGCTCAGCCGGCCATCAACGGCAACCCAGGCGCTGTTCCCCCTCTTCAACACAGGGGAACCAAGAGCGTCTGCCAGTTGGACCACCTTGCTCCTGTGTTGAAGAGGGGGAGCAGCGCCTGGGTTGCCGTTGATGGCCGGCCGAGCGGCCCAGCTTCTCCCTATCAGTTCCATTCAATTTTTGACAGCTCCATTTTTTGGTTCCAATTTTCTAAACTATGGTGTGAGCCCATTTTTTGGTTGTTCTCTTCATTCTTTTGTGGAAATATTAAAAAAAGTTCAAATTTTATGCTCTCATTGGAATGAGATTCCCAGAGACACTAGAAACCGTTTTATAGCCCTCCAAAGTCAGGCGTTTCCTGGTATCCTGAACACCCTGTAGTATCATCATTGAATTCGAGGAACAATAATAAGGAATTCAAGAACAATAATTCGAGAAACAATCTTTAGTAAACGTATGCGCAAACACAATTTATTATTTATACACGCTATTAAGAGGCGGAATTCGATAGGCTCAAAATGTGGGATTCCACTTTTGAAAAATGAAGGTTCTCCGATTTCAATAAAGTTGTGCCACCATCCAAGGCAATTTAGTTCTCATCTCTGCGCTACCAGTCATTTCCCGGAAAATGGTTTTGTTGACTTGAAATGAGCACTTTTGTAACATGCACTTTTTTGGACCTTTGGAACCTTCAATTTCAGTTTTTTGAAAATTTTGTTTAAGAAATTTCAGATAATTGTGGACTATTATATATCAATCGAAAGGTAATTTAGAGCTAAAAAAGATAGTGTACATTAATTTTTGCAGAAATTGTTCTGAAAAGCGTAATTTTGAAAAATAAAAAATTTAGGTTTTTCAATTTTGGCACAAAAAAACTGATAGCTCAAATTTGAGTGGTTCTGCCAAGGGGTGGACCATAACCACGTTAAAATTCAGATTCTTGTGGTCATTTTGATATATAACACGTTGGGTTTCGGTTTGAAAGCATCAGGAATTTTATTGATTAAAAATTTGCAGTCAACATTTCGCCCTATGTTAAAGCATAGGCAAAATTTCCGGAAAAATTTTTTTGTCTCAGATTTCCATTTTTATGGCCTTAATATATTCTTTAGGGTCCAATACACCCTACTGCCACATTGGTTTCCTTTGTTTTAGTTTAAAATGTGTCAATCTTGAATCGACTATTTCCTATGCTTAAGCATAGGACTTCCCAGGCTTAAAAACATTTTTCTCTGTAGCAGCTGAACGGCCGAAAATCGCACACAAGACTTGAGTTTTTTTATTTACAATTTATATATAACAATTCCAAATCTGTGCTTATTTATGAAATTGGTTGAGAAACCACAGACTTGCCCTTTCGCCCTCTTATTTGAATGCAAGAAAATTCATAATTTAAAAGGGTAAGTCTGTGGTTTCTCAACGAATTTTAAAAAATGGCATAGATTTAGAACCAGCATACATGAGTTGTGAATAAAAAAACTCAAGTCTTGTGTGCGATTTTCGGCCGTTCAGCTGCTACAGAGAAAAATGTTTTTAAGCCTGGGAAGTCCTATGCTTAAGCATAGGAAATAGTCGAATCAAGATTGACACATTTTAAACTAAAACAAAGGAAACCAATGTGGCAGTAGGGTGTATTAGACCCTAAAGAATATATTTAGGCCATAAAAATGGAAATCTGAGACAAAAAAATTTTTCCGGAAATGTTGCCTATGCTTTAACATAGAGCGAAATGTTGACTGCAAATTTTCAATCAAAAAAATTCCTGATGATTACAAACCGAAACCCAACGTGTTATATATCAAAATGACCACAAGAATCTGAATTTTAACGTGGGTATGGTCCACCCCTTGGCAGAACCACTCAAATTTGAGCTATCAGTTTTTTTGTGCCAAAATTGAAAAACCTAAATTTTTGATTTTTCAAAATTACGCTTTTCAGAACAATTTCTGCAAAAATTAATGTACACCATCTTTTTTAGCTCCAAATTACCTTTCGATTGATATATAATAGTCTACAATTATCTGAAATTTCTTAAACAACATTTTCAAAAAACTGAAATTGAAGGTTCCAAAGGTCCAAAAAAGTGCATGTTACAAAAGTGCTCATTTCAAGTCAACAAAACCATTTTCCGGGAAACGACTGGTAGCGCAGAGATGAGAACTAAATTGCCTTGGATGGTGGCACAACTTTATTGGAATCGGAGAACCTTCATTTTTTAAAAGTGGAATACCCCTCATAGAGCCTATCTCGAGTCTATCAGATTCTGCGTCTTAAAATGTACATCATTTTGCTTAAATAAAGGACGTGCTGCAAAACAATTTTATGTATCCATGGTATGACGCATTTTGTTTTTGGACAATGTGTTGGAATAAAAAGTCCAATACAACTAATGGCGGATTCATGTGCTCCACTGCATCGATAATTGGAGTAAATGGATTGCTACCGTTCTTGTGCTTTCAGACTAGTTAGACTCCTGTAGGCCAAACTTTCTACTGCTCATCACTTTCCAGACTCCATCGTTGCCGTAGGATACAAACTCGTTAGAAGCTGGATAAAGAAGTTAATCCAGCGCAGATTGAGCTGAGTTCTCCAAGAGAGCTCTGAGCATGGGGCGACTTGATGAGTGGTAAGCTTTTGCTTGAGCCCGGCAAATGTGCTTAGTGGCAGAGAAAGCAGGTATGGGCAGACGCATGTGCACGGCTTCGCGGAGTTTGCCCACTCCGGGGAAAAGAAGCGTTCCGTTAGTTGACATCTTGGCGGATTGGTGCGACAGCTCAATTCTAAGATGGGTTCAGTGCTGGCAATTCTTATGGCTGCTGGCAATCGCGGCCGGCATCGGCATCGTCTCCTGGCAGATCACCGAACTCGTCCTCGACTACACCAAGGCTCCTTCCCACACCCTAACCCCAGAAGGCCTGGCCTAGGCTCTGCACCGTTTGCAGAGCAGTCGTTACACCAGTCGCCTCTCCTCCGACCTCACGTTGGAGGCTGAGTTCCCGCCCATCATCCTCTGCAACGCCAACCAAGTCAACGCAAGCAAGGCTCAGCTTATGGGGCTGCACACCGCCGGCGCCCAGTACTTCCTTCAGGTTAACCATTACTCCTCCGACCTCACGCTGGAGGCTGAGTTCCCGCCCATCATCCTCTGCAACGCCAACCAAGTCAACGCAAGCAAGGCTCAGCTTATGGGGCTGCACACCGCCGGCGCCCAGTACTTCCTTCAGGTTAACCATTACTCCTCCGACCTCACCCTGGAGGCTGAGTTCCCGCCCATCATCCTCTGCAACGCCAACCAAGTCAACGCAAGCAAGGCTCAGCTTATGGGGCTGCACACCGCCGGCGCCCAGTACTTCCTTCAGGTTAACCATTACTCCTCCGACCTCACCCTGGAGGCTGAGTTCCCGCCCATCATCCTCTGCAACGCCAACCAAGTCAACGCAAGCAAGGCTCAGCTTATGGGGCTGCACACCGCCGGCGCCCAGTACTTCCTTCAGGTTAACCATTACTCCTCCGACCTCACCCTGGAGGCTGAGTTCCCGCCCATCATCCTCTGCAACGCCAACCAAGTCAACGCAAGCAAGGCTCAGCTTATGGGGCTGCACACCGCCGGCGCCCAGTACTTCCTTCAGGTTTCCCCATTACTCACTTCATCCTCCACTCATCCAATCCCCTAAACTCCTAACAACCCTACATTCCTTACAACTTCCCAGATCTTCTCCGCCAATGCGCCCACCACCACCGCGGAATTTCGCCAGCTCCAGAAGGAGAACAAAGAGGCCCAGTTCTACTTCAACCAAAGTTCCTAGCCTCCTTCTGCGTCTGATGAGAAGAAAGAAGTGAAAGAAAGGGGCAGGCTTGAGGTCGAGGGGCGTGGAATTGCTTCCTGAAGCGGCAGAACGGGCTGGCACGCCCACGGGAGTGCGGCATGGATTTTGAAGTGAGCTATCGCGACGAGGAGCTTCTGGATTACGCCTATGATTACGACGATTTCTTCGGAACTATGGAGGAGGAGGGAGAAGGAAACACCACTAATGGCCAAGATGAATATACCTACGAGGCACCTGAGGTGCCTGCACCGCCTCGCTTTCGTGAAATCGATGGGAGAAAATGAATGAAACAGGGCATGAACGAATACGAGGACTGGAGCTTTGATATGGAGGGTGGGGGTGTGGATGCGGAGTATCTGGCAGATTACGAGGTCCAGAGCCGGGACTACAAAGCCTTCAGTAAAGTGGACCCGGAGACCTTCGTTCGCTCCTTCTCCCATACCTGTGAGGCTACGCTAATTCACTGCAAGTGGCACGGACAAGTTCATCTCACTATCCGCTCGCATCCTAGCCTATCCTTTGACTCCTTGCTTGTTGCAGTATTTCGACTGCTGCCAGCAGGTGAAGCCCGTTCTAACCAACTACGGCCAGTGCTACATCCTCACACCGCCTCATCTACTGCGCCCTGAGAAAAGGAAGAAAAAACCGCTTCAGACTGTTCCAGGCACGGCAAAGCTCTTCTTTAGTCATGGTCAAACTAGCATGCAAGATTGTAGGCATGGATGACGGGCTGAGTCTCATAGTCAACATCAACGCCGCTCTCTACGACCCCGCTTTGGTGGTGAACAGGTGGAGACATTCACTTTTCAAACTCTCACTACTACTGGAAGCATGCAGCAACCTGGACCAGGGCGTTATCATCAGCCCAACATTCAATCCCATGCAAAATGGTGGCCACGACACGCATTTCATCAACTCGGGTTTATCAAAACGCCTTCCCCTAAAGCCGAGCCTATCTTTTTCCTAATCCATGATTCATTGCTCTCACTAAATGAGCTCAAGTATAGCACAGCACAAGGCAGACGTGAGTTCAGCGCTAGGAGTGCAATAAAAACATCGCAGGACGCCACGCCTGGATTCAACTTTCTCGGAAAGCTCGCAGCGTACAGATACCTAAATTTCGCGTCTTTTCGCTTCCCTGCAACCTAAATCCTGTCCTCCGTCATGCCGCCGGTCCCTTACTCTGCTCTCTGCTGCAATTTCCTTTTACAATTGCCTCATTCTTTCAAGGCGAATATTCAGAATGGAATTGCCACCTTGACTGCAACCTCCAGCGTCAAGTTTCCAAATTCTCTGCAACAAAATTCCTGACGCCACCTTTCCGGTGGTTGAGGCAGAGATTTGCGGCTGTGTCCAGATCACTGAGCTGCGGAGCCGCAACGCGAGCTTCTGCTTCCCCGAGCAGATGGAGGCCTGCTCCTCCAAGATCGCGTCTCCCACACTCATCCCCTCCCCCTTGCCCTTCCATCTAAGACTCTCCGCCTACAGGTGGAGCAACGCAGCGCAGGACAAAAGACGGCGGAAGTTCGAGCAGTGCATCGGGAGCTGTCTGCCGCGCTGCTCCGGAGACTTGGACATCGTCTCTCGCATGGCCAGCGCCCCTTGGCCCGGCGAAGGAGCCGATGCACACCTCATCAAATACCTCAAGTACCCATTCACTTCTTTCATTAGTTCCATTGCCTCAAGTACCTTTGCAGTGTGATTCGACGAGCAAACAAGAAGGCAGCGCTGACGGTGGAGGACCTGGGCCAGATCTCCTCCGTCCACATCTACTACCCAAAGCTGGAACGGCTGGCCGTGGACACCATCGAAACCACGCCCCTCGTTTCCCTCATCTCCAACATCGGCGGCTCACTTGGTCTCTGCTCCCCTACTTATTCATCCTTCTATGCTCACTGCGGAAGCATTGCAGGACTGTGGCTGGGTGCGTCCATGATGACGCTGATACAGACCATCTACTACTTCTGCCCCTGCTCTGGTGGTGAAGGTGAGAAAAGGAAGCAGAAGAAGAAGGGGAAGAAGAATCGTGTCACCCACGTGGAATACAGCCAGCGACCGAAGCCTGCCAAACAGAAGACGCCGCCTCCTCCCAGCCCCAGTTCCATTTATGGCGAGCAGGCCAACTGGCCAGAAAACTTTTAGTAACAGGTCATTTTTAACAACTATAGCCGCGTGCTTTTGTGTAGTGCCTGCATTCAGCAAATTTTGTGGTCATTCCAGCTTTTTGTTTAGTCGTTTTGTCATTTGTTGTGTTTGATAAAATGTCAGTGAGATACCAACAAGACTAAAATGCTACAGCATGCGAAGCTTATGAATTTTCAATCATCAAAAAGAAATGGACAAGTTGTAAAACAATCGTAATTTATTTAGATTTAAATTGAGCATAAATTTTAACAGGTCCATTTCATTGGTATTAGTCCATCTAAAAACTCCACTGCTCATTGATAAGCAGGCGGCAATTTATGGCAGGTAAACCTTCCTCAGAAGAGCATTTATGTTTATCTTCATTTTTGCTTAATTTTTGAATTATTTTTAATGTTTAATTTTTTAATAAAATTTGTAAAATTATTTTTTGATCCTTAGAATTTTTAAGCCTATCAAAGAAGAAAAAGTGTGTCCCAATTGAAGCATTCGTCACAAAAAATTGATCACAATGCAAATAAATGCCTGCAAAACTTAATTTTGCTTTAGCTTGTTTCAATTTGATTTCGATATTGTTTATTTTTTACAACTAAAAAATAAATATTAGTTTTATTATATTATAAAAATTAAACAATTTCTTTTCCATTAAACTTTTTCATTACTTTTTTTAAAGTTTTTGTCCTCTTTGTGCCAAAATTGCCGCCGCCTGCTTATGAATGAGCAGTGGAGTTTTTAGATGGACTAATACCAATGAAATGGACCTGTTAAAATTTATGCTCAATTTAAATCAAAATAAATTACGATTGTTTTACGTCTTGTCTATTTCTTTTTGATGATTGAAAATTCATAAGCTTCGTATGCTGTAGCATTTTAGTCTTGTCTATATCTTGTTCATGTGGAAGACATTTTTTAGTTTGCCACATGAACAAGGCTTCAAGAAAGTTATACTTTAAATAGGCAAAAAACCATTTGGTGTTTTTGTAAATTTTTCGCTTTTGTCACTTAATTTATTTATCTGAAAAACCAAGCAACCAAGCACTCCTTGAATCAATTCGATTATATCAAACCATGCGAAAATTCGATCACCTATTCATAACCCATTCATGAAGCTCGCTCAATAAACCTATTGCCTGTACGCTAAGGTGACCATCAGTTTAGAAAAAACTGCGCAGTTTCACTGAATTTAAAACATTAGTGAAAAACGGGAATATGATAAAATCGAGCAAAAATCGGGTCTCACAAACGTGAATTGATTGAGAAATTTTGCCAGAAAACTTATGCCACCAAATATATCATATACCAATATCATTTTCGGCAAGAAAATTTCCTAAAACACGTAATTCTCGGATTTTTGAATTTCGCTTTTTGTTTAAAAATGAGAACACTTTGAAGTTAGCAATGTCCTGTTTTTGAGCGTTTTTTGGAGGTTTTCTGGACAATTTCTAAAAATTCTAAGGCCGGAATTCAAAATTTCAAGATTTTCGTCATCTGCAGCAGCATAAGAGCTTTCGATCGATATGCATATGTCTGACAGTTTTAACCAATATCCAAGGAGCTCAAGGCCGTGACATGTAACCACCCAAAAACTCGATCGCCCATTCATAACTAGGGCGCTGTCGCCCCCTAGGAAAAGGATAAATGAACAAGGCAAGGGAGTTGATCGCCAAAAAAATTGAAAAATTGAAAGGAATATGGCATAAGAGGATAGCGAAGGCTCAGTTTATGTTGATTATTTTCACGGTCTTGTCCAGTTCTACGGCAGTTTTGTTTGTGGTTTTTGTGGTATTTTTGAAAAGTACCGGGTCTCCGTGAAGCACCATCTGAAAATTATTGGGTCATTGTACAGTGCAGTGAGCTAAAATAGAAGGGCTAAAATAGAGAGAAACCTTGAGGTTGGATGCGGTTAGGTTAGAAGCGATGAGATTAGAGTCGATGGCTTTTTGGACGCCCATGACCTTAGCGGAGCTCAATTTGTCATCGAACCAGCCCGGAACGTTGAAGCATTCTCCGTTGTTACCTGTATTGTATAGGCTCGGATTTCTAGGAGGAAAGAAGGCTTTGCTGAAAAGAAGGCAGGGCAACGCACCAAGGACGGTGTATTCGCAGCCCTTGAAGTGTACGTCACAGTAGCCGATGAAGACGCACTGGGAGGAGCAGTCCAGGCAGAAGGAGGTCATTTCGTCGTTGACCTTATGGCCCACCCAGCCCACTCCGTCGCAGAAGTTCAACCAGCCGGTGAACCAGTTGCCTTCGTTCTTGTCCACGTACCTTGAACACCAGCTTCATTAGTTTCTAAAGGCTGCTCCACCGGTGCTCAACATTTTGGCGCAATAGCGGGATGAGTGGACGGCTGAGAAGTAGGCTGTGGTGGAGGAGAAGTGGCAGCTGCATGGTGGCTGGACGAAGGGGAAGGTGGATGATGGGCTGAGGCGGGAGACGAAGGAGTCTGTACCGGGCTCGTTGGCTTTGCCCTCCCCCCTCACAGCTGATATACAGATTCAGTATCACCGCTTCATCAGCATACGTCTCACCCAACGTAGGCAGTCTGGGTCTGGCTGCACTTGGCCTTGGTCTACATCTCAACGCATTTTTATCATATACGCCGAATTTCAGCATAGACAGTAAATACAATCTTGGCTGGTCTGCATTTAATTAAAGCTTTATCATCATACGCCGAATTTCAACGCAGGCAGTAAAATAGACCCTGTTTTAAATTCAGTCAACCTCGAACTAGCTTTCAGACTGATGTTGGCTTGAGGTGGAGTCTGAGTTATTATTTAGGCGCATATACTTAGTTCGCAACCTTGGACACTTGCAAACATTCATTTGGTAATGAACTCGAATAAAAACGTAGGGGACATGGGCGGATCAAAAAATACCGTAGGGCTAGGTGAGAGTGGGATGTTGCTCGGCCAACACCCACGGTACCGTACTCATTTCAATAACTTCGAATCATTGCAAATGTTGCCGTTATTTGA